>APFE031141335.1:0-13762 GCA_000404065.3 Pinus taeda
CCGAGATCCAATTGTGGAGTGCTATCAGCCGCGGCCAAAAACCATTGAACCGACAAATTAGGGCACTTTCGGAGAACTTCAAAGCTTCATTGAGTGAGTCCTGGACCACTTGGATAGTGGGAGCTGGGGCTTCACTCACGATATGGGCAGGAGATTGCCCTCCAGAGACGGATGAGCTACCAGTTATTTTTGCGAAGCTTGGAGCCATATTTTACGCAGATCTGCACCAGATCCTCAGATCTAGTCACTGTCCAGATCAGTGGAGATCAAAAGTTCTTCCTCGCCTGAACTACCACAGATCCTATGAAGTTCCGCAGATCTGAACTACCGCAGAGCCTTGCTTTGCATGGATCACAACAGAGGAAGAAATCCCCTGAGTTGTTGACGGAACTATTGACCGGATAATCAAACCGAATCTACGGAGGCATCGCAGATCTGAACTACCGAAGATCGACCGCAGATCGAATTACCGCAGATCTGAACTACCACAGATCCTATGAAGTTCCGCAGATCTGAACTATCGCAGAGCCTTGCTTTGCATGGATCACAACAGAGGAAGAAATCCCCTGAGTTGTTGACGGAACTATTGACCGGATAATCAAACCGAATCTACGGAGGCATCGCAGATCTGAACTACCTAAGATCGACCGCAGATCGAATTACCGCAGATCTGAACTACCGAAGAGCCGAATTTGAGCGAAGAGCCGAAGCGAAGAACCGAAGAATTTGAGTTCTGTTCTGCCGAAGAAGCGAAGAACCGCAGACGTCGAAGAGAACCGCAGACGCCGAAGAGATCTGAAATGTGCACACCAACTACCATGCGATTTGTAACTGCAGAACCGAAGCGAAGATAAATAAACCAAATAAAAAATAGAAATTCAAATATTAAAAACTTCAAAATTGATTTTTAATCTTCAAAAAATCAATTTAATATTTTTATTTTTTTAAAATTTGAATAAATTTAAAGGGTCCGAGCATTTTGATCATAAATTTATTACAATATAACTAAATTTATTACAATACAATCTGTCTTTAGGCAAATATAAAAAAATTCCTCACTAAAACTCACATCCCAATCTAAAATTAAATAAAACTAGCATTTGCACCAAATGTTGCAAAAGAAACTCCGTAAGGCATAAATTGAGGAACAATCACTACATGGGAATGGGCAAATCTAAATGAGATGCAAATATGTAGTAGAAATGAAATTCTAACGTTGTATAAACAGAAGTTGATTTAGGTTGGCTCACACTATTTTTTATTAATTATTGAATTAATATTGCATATAAATCTCATAAAATTCAATCAACTTATAATTTAAGGCTCTGACCTAAATTTGACTTTGGGTCATTAACAGGGTGATGTTGTCTCTCAACTACTTAACCACTAAACCATAGGCCAACAAAGAAAAGACTGCAAAATGTTGCAGGCATTACCATAGTAAACTCAATGACTCTACACACAAGAATTTTTGGGGGAGAGTGTTATTGGAATTAATAAATGGAATAAGAGGAGTAGAACCCTTGTCTTGCTTCCAATTCTTGTTTACAAAAGAAAGCTCATTCTGAATGATATATCTTAGGTTTGGATAAGAAGGTAGAGCTGAAGCCTCTGATAAAAAAGAGTGACATTTTTTCTTCACTTCATTAAAGCAACTATAAGTGGGAGTGGGAATATAATTTTTGTTAGTTTTGAAGGTAGATGGAGCATCAAATTTCAGTAATTTATAAGGGGATGAACTAGCCTCATTGCAGTTGTTGTGGTCTAAAGTGGTTGTTAGCTATTTTTGTGGTTGATGTGAGTAATTTTGTGAGTGTGGCCTCAATGCAGAGTGTTCTTTGTCTTCTGTGCTTCTATCGCATTATCTACAAACTCATTTTGGTGAAAATTGGGCTGGCTAGGAATTTAATGCAGGACCTGCTCTACTAGTGACCTACCTTCCCTTTTGATGATGGGCATCTTTACCGGTTTGATATAAATGTGTTAATTGGTACCTCCAGCATTCCATTGGGTTAATGCCAAATGGTGTAGTAGCACATAGGTAACTTTTGCAGTGACGTTTTGGGGAGTAGTTCAAGTTTTGCTGATATTCACCTTCTTCTGCTAGCTAAAAACGTGTTTTAGGTATGGTTACTCAAGGTTGAAGTTATGATAATAAGAAAGATCAAGGCCTATGTTTTGGGCCGAGTTCTTTGTATGTTTAATCTGCTACATGTGCCTCTTGTTAGAGTTCCTTCTTGAATACTTACTTGAGTTGGTGGAACTCGGAGCTCATAACACTTTCCAGCTTATTTCAAAATTCATTCCATATTTTCATGCAACATTGCCTCAAAGTTTCCATGTCGGCACTGGTTGCCTTTTCTCCAGACCAATCCCGGTTAAATTATGCAAGTACTCTTCTTAATAGCATACTCTGTGTTGGGTGCCAAATTATACATTTTTGTTATTAAAATTCAACTCGAGAATATGGTAATATGGTCATATGGTCATATGTTTTTTGTGTTCTCTATTTTCCAGTTTTGGTCTGCCAATCATGTACACAAGCTTTTTTTTCTTATCTTCACAAGATAAGATAATGCATTCTATGTACATTTAGAAACATTTGAAATCTTCTAATAATTGATGGAAACAATAGATGTTACTATGGAAAAATCAGATGAATCCAAATTAATATCACATGGATCTTTTGACGAACTAGTAGTTGTACCTAAGCTAATTGACAACACCTACAAGTCATTACCAACTCCCGTGTTTTATGATGCTAAAAAATAACTTATAGCCTTATCTGTTACAAAAATGGTTCTCCATCAACAAAAGGAGCATTCTACATCTGCAAGTGAACGGATTTATTTGGATTTCCATCACTCACAGGGAGGGGACTGCAACAATCATAGTTGTTTTTCTCTTCAGAAAAATATACAAGATGAAGACAACTGCAAATTGATTAAATTTATAGATCCTTCTTTGAAAGTGACTTCAACTTTTTTGAATATAATGGAGTATTTTGATAAGCACCAGGATAAGCAACCTGAAAATAATGGTCCAAAGCTCTCCGAAAGTGTTGGTATATCAGATATTCCAAGGTTCAAGTCTGACATTGTTCTGGGTGGGGTACCTGACAACATTGACATGAAAACACAGGGTAATATGCAAAATGCACTTCAGTCAAGAACTAAGAAAGTCTCTTTATTGTTCAACTCTATGTTTGTATCCTGTAATCTGTCATTTTACTTGAATGTGAAAAGAAGTTTTGTAAGATGTGGAAATCCTTCAGCAAAAGAAACAAGTAGCATGCAAAACTCTTTGTATAACGATCTCAATGAATTCTCAAATACTATTTCATCCGATTTTTATCGTCAAAAGAACATGATACAACTTCATCATATTGAGATGTCCAAATTTGTCATAGACATTATTCATTGCATTCGAACGGATTCTGAAATGGTTTATGAGTTAGATAATGAGCTAAAAAGAATAGTACATACATTTGCTACAAGAACATAAAGTTGACAAATTAGAGAATAGAATTCACATTTCTTCTTCCATACTAAGTTCCCTAAAATGGGAAGGTGCTTCATAGTCACAATAGATTCTTAAAAACGCAGTTAAAACTTAACAGGATTATTTGAACAGGATCGATGTCCTAAACCAGATACCCTTTAGTACACAAACTAGAAAGAAGCAACAACATTTCCTTAACTAATTACATTTAACCAATATTAATTACATCATAATAATACAAAATAAATTAAACTAATAACAAAATTAAACTTAAAATGATACAAAATAAACTAAACTAATAACAAAATTAAACTGGAAACCTAATTATGCCCCCTTATTTACTTATATCCAAATTACATGATAAAAAATTATAATTTCAATACATTTCGAAAACAAAACTACATTATTTCTTTCGCACAACATTAATGATGCATTCCTTCCTTGGAAATGATTTCAAGTTAATCCGAGATGCAAACAATTAGCCTAACTGAACCTAGTTTTGATACGTAATCGGCGAGAGGTAGGTAAAAACCTGACATAAAACCCAGGGAGAAGAACATCAGTGACACATTCACATTTATTAAACACTTCTCACTATTTCAGTATGCAATGTAAATGTCCGTGTTTGGTCTCTGAAATTTATTAAACACTTCTTTTCCGTATGCACTGTCAATTTTCGGGTTTGCAAACAGTTTCTGATAAGATCAAAATAAGTTCGTCATCGGGTGAAGGGCCAATGAAATGAAAATGCAGCGGCCAAACAAACGGGTAGTCGTGAAACTTCTTTTCCATCTGCACTGTCAATTTTCGGGTTTGCAAAAAGTTTCTGATAAGATCAAAATAAGTTCGTCATCAAGTGAAGGGCCAATGAAATGAAAATGCAGCAGCCAAACAAACGGGTAGTCGAGAATGCGCGACCCTTCCCATCCCCTAACCTCGTGCAGCACAGGACGGACTGGCTAGGTAGACGGACGGGCTGCGCTGGGTTGAATTATTTTTTTTTTTATTCAACTAATAATTGTTTTTAATGGATTTTTGGACGACAGAGAATTGTTGAATCGTCTAACAATAGATCTAACGGTTAAGATTAAGACAGGAAGACATTTAGGGGAGTTCATTTCAGAAGGAAACGCCTTACGGCGTAATGATCACATAAGTTATACAATTCCTTAATTCTTTGAGCATTGAGAAAAATTTTGGTTTATTATGTTGCCATGATAAGCAAGACAATTTGTGAAGATAAAATTGATCAATTTTCACACTATTGTTTTTACTAGTCAAGTCAAAACAACTTAGAGAACAACTTCAAAGACCTAAACAAAAATCCAACTATATTTTGATATAAAAAAATATAATTTTCTATCATATTTTACAATACAATAATCCAAAACATTTTTATTATGATATTGTCTTAACCATTCCTATCTCTAGTTAGATATGAAAATTATGTTTACTGATTTCTTAATAGAATAACTATATTAATATAAAGTAAATAAATTTTAAAATTTTAAAAATTAAATTTTATTTATATCTATATAAATATATATTTGAAAATTGTAAATAAAATTTAAAATGTATTTACTTGTAAACTATTCTACATAAAAATAATTATTGTTATTTAATATTAATTTTACTCATTTTTTTATTATTTCATATTAATATTTTATTTAACTTTCATGGTAAACATAATTTTAATTAATAGTATTTATTAGCTTCAAGCATCATAATTCTGCCTTTGTTGTCAAAATAAATAACCTTAGCAAAAGTTAGCAATGTTAGTTCAAACCTTTCACGATGAGGATGATACTTCTGTCCACTTCATTGTTGTAACAAACTATTTATTCGTCCCATGTTGTAGATGGAACTTAGCAAATTTGAGAGAGGTCACATGCACAAATTTTAATACGAAAACCATTAAAAGTATTAGTTTATGTCTTGATGGTTGCATTAACAATATACATTATTATTTTTATTTTAAATACAAGTTATCATAGAGTTTAGCTAAAATATCAAAGTTGTCATGATTGGGCTTAGCCAACGAATAATTTGTGATGGGCAATGGTTCTTCGACAACTAGTTACTTTCATTTAGTATTTTTCTTTTGAAGTCGGGTTTCCACGTCTAATATGCTTAGAGGGATGCATAACACCATCTCATCCAATGATGGTTGAGGATCCTCATCTTCTTAACTATGTGACCTTCTTTAGTGCCTTTCACATATTAAAATTTAAGTATATAATCAAAACTATTAACCCAAAAAGATGAAAAGCCTTATAAAACCTTAAAAGTGTGGTTTTATGCTATTTCTAAGCACATATGTTGCTAACTTAGGAAAAAACAAGGCACTTTCACACAGATTAGTGAAAGTTGAGATGCAAGAGTATTTGAAAGAGAGTTGCCCTATAAGGAAGTTGACACTCACAAATTTACACAGAACGTATAATGAAAGGCATGAAAAATATAAAAACGTCATTAAATTTTCATTTGACGGGCAAAGGAGATTTGAAATTCCAGGCCTGGCTTCAAGCTCTCAGAAACGTATATATGTGATTCCCGAATTGATTTGGAAAATCTGTGCACGTGTACTAGAATAATGAAATTAATGCTAAGAGCACAAGACAAGGATTTGAAAGTGCACGTATACCCGAATAATGAAATTAACCCTGAGTGCACAAAGATTTCAAAATGTAGGTCCATGTGGGCCGCATGGACCCAACAACTGACGTCCATGCAACTGTCCATGTTGTGCATTACACTATTGATGGTCATTAGTGGGTTAGGCGCTAATAAACAATTCACAATTCCAATATCACATTTTTTATTTACTATAAACTCATAAAAACATTGCATTTCAAGTAAAGTATTAATATACAATAAAGCTGGATTTATATATTAATATGGAACAATTTAATTTGTTATTTTTTAAAATGGTTGAAAATTCTAACAATAAATATTACCATGAATTAATAGACCATTAATGTAAGTGCCATAAATCCCATTACAATTTACAATTTTTTTTATATTTATTTTTTTATTTTTATTTATTTTTAATAAAGGCTAAATCTATTAAGAAAGGAAAAAAAAAATATAGTACAATCAAGCTTGGAAACAGGCAGAGCAGAGAAGCAGGGGAGCCGGAGGTGATGGGAAATCAACCTCGCTCCAAAGAGACAGACAAGGAAATGTCCAAAGAAAGCATAGGAATACAGATGAAAAACACTGAGCAGAAAAGCTACCCCGAAGGGTTATTTCCTACAAGACGACATTTTTTGCCTTTTTTCTTGCTCACTTTTATCAACCTAGTGGAGCATGGCTGAGTCGTGACAAGTTGTAGATTATTCAGATCTACCGACTGAGCATCCTTATCAGAGTCTGAGGACGAAGAGAAATGAGAGCGTTTCTAGGAAATCTGAGGGTTAGAGGGAATCTCCAGAACAGCCGAGGGAGCGTCCTTCGGAATTTCCTCATTCTGCAAATCATCTTCAATTTCCTCATCAACTTGGACATCTGCGTTAGATTCCTCCTCCTCCGAACTCGAGAAGCCTAAGTCGTTCAATGGACGAGGAGGCTCAAAAGGAATCCATCTCTTGGATTTGGGCTTACGGTTCAGATTCTTCTTTTTATCTTTAAGCTGGGAACATGTACTCTGAAGGTGCCCTGTTTGATGACAATGGCAACAGCGGAAGGCTGTATTCTCGTATTCCAGTGGCTGAGTCCAATGGAAATCTCCAAACTTGAGGTTAATATGATCCGACAGTCCTTTACTAATATCTATTTCTGCACACAGTTTGTCGTAAGTGAAGAGACCATTGTCCCTTCTTGAGGTATCTGTAGCCAGGTATCGTCCCATAGTGTTTCCAATGGCTAAGAAGACCGAGAAATCCCAAAAATGAGCCGGAAGATTCGGGAGCCTGACTCAAATGGGAAGCTTGGAGATCGCTGATGTAGAAGGGTCGAAATCAGGAAACCAAGGGGTAAGAAAAAGCCCAGCCGAACCCCAGAACCAAGGCCCTCCCGTTAAGGCTTTCTGGTAGTCTTCGTTTGAGTCAAAAACCACCAGGAAGAAACCTTTTGAACATAAGAAGATTTTGCATTTTTTAGTCCAAAAGGAATGGACCCATTGATAAAGATATGTTGTGCGGGGCCATAGCCCATTAAATCTGCATATGAGTGCTGGTTCTGCAAAAATATGGTAGCGGTTTTCAACCCCAGGATTAGAGAAGCTAATGGAGGGGATTTCCTCTGTTTTGTAAGATAGAAACGACTTTGGAACGCCATTTAGCTGGGCTGCCTTAGAAGAAGCCTGAGGTTGGGCAGCGTTTTTGCGAGCTGCATCTTTGTAAGAGAAAGATGGGGCAGAGGAGGTTTGCCCAAAGGAACCACCTCTTAAACGGAAAGAAGCCCTAATAGAGGCATCTTTTTGAATGCTGTAAAAGGAGAGAGGAAGGGGATGCATAAGTTGCTTACCCTGATATAGCAGTCTAAGGCAAGAGGAGGGAATCCCCAGCCTGCATTCGAGTTTTTGCAAAAGGTCCTGCACAAGATCTGTTGCACGAACCCAAAACATTATCGTTTTACCTGAAAGAGTGATTTGGATCTGAAATGCATGTGATTTTTCAGGCAGATCTGGTTGGTTCAAGAGAGAAAGCTGCTTCAGAGTTAAGCTCGTCTGAACCTGTAGCCTAATGATAGCTTGCCCATAGATCTGGGTTTTTTTGAGGCCCCAAGATCTGCTGGGCTTCTGATCTGATGGTTTGACTGCAGATCTGAGCATCTGACGTCCATCCATGTTCAGAACGCCCGATTCAGAACTGAACCTTGACCCTGCAAACAAAACTTGGACTAGAATGGGTGAAAAGGAAACATGAGGACAGAATGTTGTTGACCTTGCCACAGAGTCGGCATCTTGACGTAGGATCTTGGGGATTTGATGAATGCAGATCTGTGACCCCATTGTGCAGATCTGTGACATTGAGTCCCTCTGCTTGGATCCCACTGAAATCTTTCATCAAAAAATGCTCCCCTTCCTTAACACACTCAGTATCTTGAGCGCCAGAATCGAGTCTGAAGCTTCCAATTCCTTCTGCGCTGAGGCTGATGCCTACGGTCCCCGCAAAGGCATCTTCCTTCTTCAAGACCAAGAGTTTCGCTGGCATAGAGACCAGCAAACGACGGATATTTATGAACCCCTCTGCAGGCAGTAAAGCTTCAGGAATATTCCAGGATTTGGGTTCCATGAAATTAACGGGGAGCCATGTTTCGCCCCCTGAGAATGACTCGTCTGCGGTAGAGAATACGTTCAGCGCAGCGGGTCGCAGAGATCCGAAAGCCACTGAAACCCTCGACGTGATCGCTCCAAGAAACACTTCGATGCCATCGCTCCAAGAAACCCTCGACGCCATCGCTCCACTTTTTTTCATCTACAATTTTTAACCCTTATTACAATTTTTTTATTTTTTTTATGCGAAAGAAATATTAATATGGAGAGAAAAATATGAAATCAACATCATATCTCATTGTACAAATAACTAAACTCTTCTCTTCCATAATTATATTGTTATCTGATTCCAAAGTGTCACACATAAATCCTCCATAATATATTAATACAGTTTTTTTTAAGAACCAATAGCATATTAATATTTACTTTTAGAAAAATATTATAAATTTATGATATATTATGTCTTTCATATTTTCCTTATGATATGTAAACTTTTATTATACTTAAACAAACTCTATATGATAGTGCACTCACATTGATCGTCCATTAATATACAATAAAACTCGATTATATATTAATATACAACAATTTAGTTTATTATTTTTTAAAATGGTTTATTACCATGAATTAATAGACCGTTAATGTAAATGCAAGTTACCATGAATTAATTGAGGGTCAATGTGAGTGCACCATCATATAGAGCTAGTTTAAGTATAATAAGAGTTTACATAGCATAAGGAAAATATGAAAGATATAATATATCATAAATTTATAATATTTATCTAAAAGTAAATATT
This sequence comes from Pinus taeda, assembly GCA_000404065.3. Taxonomy (NCBI): domain Eukaryota; kingdom Viridiplantae; phylum Streptophyta; class Pinopsida; order Pinales; family Pinaceae; genus Pinus; species Pinus taeda. The sequence continues at coordinate 9,517 of APFE031141335.1, forward strand.
AATATGTATTGGTTCTTAAAATTTTTTTATTAATATATTGGGGAGACTTTAAAATATATATTAATATATTATGGAGGATTTATGTGTAACACTTTGGAATCACATAACAATATAGTAATGGAAGAGAGGAGTTTAGTTATTTGTACAATGGGATAGATGTTGATTTCATATTTTTCTTTCCATTTTAATATTTCTTTTGCTTAAAAAAAAGTCTCGTTAATATGTCTTTGTAAAATATAAAAAACAAGAGGATTTATGTATAACTTTGAGATCCAATAACAATTTGTTCCTGTTGAGGATTGATTTTGTTTATATAAATGAGATTAGTGCATTGCTTTCTTGACCATTATATCATTAACCAAAAATATTATATCATTGCTTTGTTGATCTGGTGTCAATAACAAAACTTAATCAATGATAAACCTTGGGATGTATTAGCTTTTGGAAAATGATAAACCTTGGGACGTATTAACCTTTGGAAATTTAAAGCATCTACCACATAGAGCTAAAATCACAAGCTAGGTTGAAAAATCATGAAATAAACAACAAATTTGCAGGAGTTGAGAGGTTTTGTAGCTAATACCATTAATGTCTAACTTAATGATTTGTATATATACAAGATTATTATGTATTTTTTTAAAATATTAAATTTGAATTTATATATTTAATTTTAAAACACCATTATATTGATTGTTGATTTCTCTTGCGTTAAGTTTTAAGTTAACGAGATTTAGTAATTAATAAAACACTCCATTTGGATTTCTCTAATTTCTCCAATATCTCATACAATTTGATATATCTATATATATTATATATTATATGGTAGGTAAGCATTGTTCATTAGAAATTTTAAAAAAGTGTTTTTAGATTACCAATTTATTTTAATGTTGTTCTTTTATGTAATTATTGCTGGTTTCAAACTTATTCATCAAAATATTTATACAAATAATATTCCAATGTTAATCTCTATTTGGTTTGAGTAATGCACTATATGAATTTAAATTCAGCCTAAAGTGGTTGTCGTGACCAGGACAAAATTGTTGATGGCGTTTAGAAACTCTGAAACACTACATACATATATGATCTTGCAATGGAAAACCTTAAAATGCTCAGGTTAACATAGGCCTTTAAATAGGCCTTTAAAGCAAAAGTATCATTCTAGAATCTACACAACGATTACAAAGAACACAGATAACGAGACAAATCACAGTGGAATAAGTCTTGATTTCGGAACCGGACCATAACCCTGTCTTGGCTCGCCAAGAGGTATATAGGGTGTCTAGAATTGCCAAAGTCTGCCGACTTATAGAGATTAAACTTATCCGCAAAAGAAGAGATTGTCGAAACCGTAAGCGAGGGGTTCATGTTTGATCTCCAAAATGGAACAATTAGTTGATGCTTAAAATGCATATTAAATGTCATGATATTAATAAGCGGTGCTTCTTTCACATTCCTTCTCCGGCTTTCACAAAGGGTTTCTTGTTTGTTCCGTTAGTACTTCACGTAGATTACAACCGTGGTTTTTGTTTGTTTTTTATTTTTTATTTTTATTTTATTTTATATTATATTATATTATATTATATAGAGCTAATTTCATGTCCCCAACCAATTCGTAATGTTCCACAACCTGACCACGCAAGACTGATGGAATAATGATTGTTTGTCCAACGGAGATATAAAATGGACAAATAGGGTTGGAGTGAGTAGCGAAAGCGATCTGCAATGTGTTGTTGGCCGAGAAAATGGAATAATGGGTTTAGGGTTTTTCATCAGACGATATTCTTATTTGATTGTCACTTTCTGGAGATTCAAAATGAGCTCTGTCTAACGATCTTTATCCTGCCATAAGTTGTATATAACGATCTAATTTTATTGAACACATCCAACCATTCATGTTCTGTTGAATACGGTGACCATTTAAGAATGATCTTTTAAAGATTATCTATTTCTCTCGTTGTACATCCGTTGCAGGGTGGGAGCACTGATTCCCGGACGCTGGTTGCAGACAACCTTGCAGAATTGGGGGAATTTAGTAACGAATGTGCTTGGAAGAGGCAAACCCATTCAGACGGAGCATGGCCAACGCGCGGGGTGCTTAAGTCTCATTAATGACATCTTCTTGCTTGAACCAAGGGTGGAAAACAATGACAACTATTAGCTGGATCCAACGATGCAAAACAAAAGAGTAGACGATGGCCGTTAACAGATTCAAAAGAAACACCTTCGGTGTAACTATAACTTGAAACATCAGTCACCAACGCCAACGCTTTAACGAGATTTTGGCATACCCATCTAAAGCATTTTATATCACCACTATTTCGTTTGGCAGTTGATGCAAACATTTTAATTTTTAGAGTGCCCATTTAAAACGTTTCATATTTTCACTATCTTATTCCCATTCTAAATTTTTTATGGTTAATGAGAGACCATAATGTCTCTGAGAGGCATTGTTGGAGTATAGTTATAAAATTTATATTAAAAAAGTAAATATTGAATCATAAATTAATGTATTCTACCTATGCGGTTATGCTTATGCGTTGATACAATTCGCACACCTTGCGCTCGAAACGATTGATCTATCTACTTGAAAAATTGTATCAGGTGAAAATTTAAGAAAAGGCAAATTAATATATTAAGAGGAATCTAATGCATAACCAATCATGGCTTGTTGGGGAGGTTAATTTTTTGTTGCCTAATTGCAGGCTGGAAGAGCGTTATTCATTTAACAAACTCAACAATATTAGACCTAGACATTACAAGCCAAATTCCATCTACAACATTAATATGGAGAGTACAGTGCATTACAGTATAACCTGTTGAGACCATAATGTCTCTGAGAGGCATTGTTGGAGTGTAGTTATAAAATTTATATTAAAAAAGTAAATATTGAATCATAAATTAATGTATTCTACCTATGCGGTTATGCTTATGCGTTGATACAATTCGCACACCTTGCGCTCGAAACGATTGATCTATCTACTTGAAAAATTGTATCAGGTGAAAATTTAAGAAAAGGCAAACATTAATATATTAAGAGGAATCTAATGAATAACCAATCATGGCTTGTTGGGGAGGTTAATTTTTTGTTGCTTAATTGCAGGCTGGAAGAGCGTTATTCATTTAACAAACTCAATAATATTAGACCTAGACATTACAAGCCAAATTCCATCTACAACATTAATATGGAGAGTACAGTGCATTACAGTATAACCTGTTAATTTACCAGACATCATATAGGAATGGCAACAGGGATTTTCTATGGTCTCGACATTTTATTTCAAATGATCCATTCATTTTTTAACGAGGCATTTGTTGCACTGGATTTTGATGTTTAGTTCTAACTACTAATGAATCCCGTGCACCCTCTTGAAATTCAGCACCATAACCAAACTATTGGAAGCCTCTCCGAGGGAATGCGATGCAGTGCTGTTGACTCTACACGGGTGACAAACATAACCAAATTCGTCGATAGAATGCTGCACTACAAAGCTCACAATGCTATTGGCACGAATTTGAGGCATTTCTTGCTGGTTAGTGAAATTAACATAAAGCCGAACATATATCGTGGTTTGCAAAAACCAAACCCCGCAAACCAAAAGGTTCTTACAACGAGAAACTTATTTTCCGTCGGGTTTGCAAACAGTTTCTGATAAGATCAAAATAAGTTCGTCATCGGGTGAAGGGCCAATGAAATGAAAATGCAGCAGCCAAACAGACGGGTAGTCGAGAATGCGCGGCCCTTCCCATCCCCTAACCTAGTGCAGCACAGGACGGACTGGCTAGGTAGAAGGATGGGCTGTGCTGGGTTTAATTAATTTTTTTTATTTAACTAATAATTGTTTTTAATGGATTTTTGGACGGCAGAGAATTGTTGAATCGTCTAACAATAGATCTAACGGTTAAGATTAAGACAGGAAGACATTTAGGGGAGTTCATTTCAGAGGGAAACGCCTTACGGCGTAATTAAAAAAATCATAATAATTAACTAAACCAACCTATATCTATCTTGACTCTGAATCTATCAATCTTGGAGAGATGAAATCTCTCAAGATGCAAACATTTTTTTAGTGTAAAATTTGAGGAAAGGTTTGCACCTCGAGAGATTTGATCACTTAGGCGTTTGATAGATCTAGAGCTAAAATGGATCTAGGTTGGTTTAAAATATATAATATTTTTTCACACCTCTAAATAGGCTATATCACATAAGAATACCATTGGCAAAACCATGAGCTGTCAAAACCTGGAG
>APFE031141361.1:0-15141 GCA_000404065.3 Pinus taeda
CTTGTATTTGTTATATCTAACAGATCGAATGACATATGGTCTACTTGATTTTCTGTGTTTTTTTCCTTTCTTTGTATAACTAGATGCAAATTCTGCTAAGCATACAAGCTCAATAGCGGTAGGTCATAGAACATAGTAGTCAATAATTGATGGGCACAGTATGTCTTCTGAGTCATCTGCCTCCTTTTGCAACTCCTTTTTTCTTTTAAGAACAAATGCATGATCATCCACAGGAGATGTGTTAATGAATACACACTTTCGTGAACTACAATTTAGTGGAAGTGATAACACAATATGCACTGCTTGTTGTGCAGACATTTGTTGCAAGTTGACCAAAGCTTTCCCTAAAGAACTAATGGTATTTAGGATATCATATTTTGTTTTCACATGATCTTCGCGTATGTTTTTAAATGTCCTTGTGAGTGTTCTGTCTTCTTTCATCATATAGGAACTGCAATACATTGCAGCTGCATATGAGTCAAGTACAAATTGGGAATCAGTGTTTGCAATCCAAATTCCCAGAATGTGTTTTGCAAAGCTATTTGTCGAGGTGTCAACTGGTTTTCTTTGCAATAAGAGTGTTGTTCGATTTAGTGTACATTGGATGGCATGTATGTATTCATTGTGTACTAGTCCAAGGTTGGCCAAAAAGCTATCAAATGTATCATTTTCACTGTATCTTGTGTTGTTTATTGTTTCAAAGATTAGCTTTTCATGTGTTTTTGTTCTATCACTATCGAATTCGAGAGGCTCAAGTATTTTTGTTGCTTTCATGGGTGGTATTGGGAAATTAAATCTGCAATTAGACTTTGCATGCTTCCTACAAATTTTTGTGTGACAATGGTGTTGTAGAGCTCTAATTTCCTTTGCAAGTAGGAATGAATTAGTTGACAAGTAATTGTCAACGAATTGTTCAACTTCAATGTTTGCATTTTGACCATAGATTGGTGCAGATTTTATCCAAAGTAAACCATGTTCATGTTCACTTCCCCGATTTTGGAATTCAGTTACCTAGAAGTGGTCATTGAGTTCTCCATAATACTTGTGATCATGAGATATCAATTGATGTAGTGCGTCCCTCCTAGATCTATAGTAACATACACAAGTAACAGGGTCGTTTCTTATTAACGAGCTAGGTTCATTTTCATCAAGTTCATTTGTCTTTGGTTTCTAGTATTCTGTTTTATGTCTCCCAATGCATCCATTAAAGGATCCCAAACATGCTCGACACTGCTAAAGGAAACAAAGAAAGTGGGCTGCCCTTGTTGTCGAATCATTGCATAGAGTTTGTTCCGTATTTGCTGGTGGTAGTCAGGCGAGGTACGAATTGTTTTTAGATCCATGCACCCAATGTCAGAATTTAAAATACGATCTAGGTTTGGTTTTGACTTAACGTCTCTTGCAACTAGTTTTCTACCTTTCAATTGCCCTTTTCTAATTCTAATCCACATTGTATTCAAGACTTGATTTATGATAATGCCAGTTTCTTTATAAAACAAGTTTGTAGTATGATAAGAAAAATCGTGGTTTTTATGCAGCACTTCCCAGTGATAAATCTTTTGATATGTGAAGTTTTTGGAGATCTCAACTGGGCGTTTGTTGCCATAGAAAAGCGACGGAAAACTCATTTCTTCTGAGTACTTATCTCTGAAGATTCCTAATGGCATGTATCCGGCAGCAGGTGCCATGTTAATTTGTCTGTTTACAAGGTCATAGACAGTGTGTGCATCAATGAATCCATGCACCAATGGTTTTGTCGTTGGTTCATCGTTTCCTTGGTTATCGTCTTCGCTATCATCAATGTCACTTGAACTTTGATATGCCTCTTGGTTTTGTAGGAATGCCTCTTTCCAATTGTCATCTATGGTAGCGTTCTCGAGCTTGTAAAGCATTCTTTTGCATAATTGTTTTAATGCTTTCATCACTTTGTGAATGTTAACTCGACCAAATGCATATGCACTTTTGAATCTTAAACTCTTTTTGAGAACAACAGCAATCGTGTCAGTGGCTTTTATAGTTCGGGGCAATGCAGATTGAATTCTAGAAATATTTGTGGGGACATTGATGACTCCTCCAGTTAAGCCTAGTTGCGGCTTCTTATGTCGATGGCCCATTTCTTTTATTTGCAAGAAGGGAAATCTTAATGCAACTAGCCTTTCTTCCAGTTCAGTGAGTTGTGTGAGTGTTCTAGTGGCATTGTTTCTTCTTATTTGTTCAGGAACTACATATTTAGCAATTGTTCCATGTTCAATTGCTATTTTGCAGTGTTTACAAATGTAGCCATCTTCAACACGAGACTTAACATCCTCGAAACTAGTTGATAGTTTCCTAATCTTATTTTGTCTTGTTTGATTTCCTTGCTCCAACAAGAAAATGTATCTTTTGAAAAAGGCTCTTTCACATGATGAACAATTGAAAATAGGTGTGTCACTTATTTATCTTTGATATATTTCATCAAACTTCGATAATTCTCTTAATTTGTTTGTTGATCTTGACTAAACCGATAGGCTAGATTTTCCTGATTTCTTTGATTATGCTGAAAGCTCCTTTGATATTGTTACAAATGGATTGTAGTCCACGTGTTCTATGACTATTTCTTGTTTCATTGTTTCTGTGTTGAATGCGAGTCTTATCTTCTGTGTTTTCAATTTTTCCCATATAATTCCTTTAAGCAAACGCAAAGATAAGTGTTTCCTCTGTTTGCCTAATGGACAAGAATTTACAGTTTCTCTTTGCGCGTTAGTCCTAATATGTTTTTCCAAGTTTCTAAGTGGTCGAAACCTCAATGTCTCGCTAACATCTTCTATGTTTTCTAGAAATTTTTTCTGTTTGCCTAATGGACAAGAAGTTACCATTTCTGTTTGTGTGTTGTTTCTAATATGTTTTTTCAAGTTTCTAAGTGATTGAAATCTAAGTGTCTCACTGACATCTTAGTTTGCCTAATGGACGAGGAGTTACCATTTCTGTTTGTGCATTGGTTCTAATATGTTTTTCCAAGTTTCTCAGAGATCGGAATCTCAGTGTCCCACTGACATCTTCTGTGTTCTCTAGAACTACTTGTTCTTTCATTGTAATTTTGTTATATTGAATGCCTATTTTTTGCCTTTTCACATTTTTCTGAGCAATGTCCTTAAGCACATGCAAAGATAAACCTCTCTTGTGCTTGTTTAAATGACAAGATGGTTTTAATTTAGTTTGATCAAATTGACATTTTGTTTCAGATTGTATTTGAGTGTTGTTCTTTGGAGAATGCGATGAATGAAACATTACAACCTCCTCAGTATTTGATGTGGTTGCTAGATCAGATGTTCTAGCGTTGGCTAAAGATGTCTTTATTTCACTTGTATCTTCTTTACTTGGAAGAAGACATGTTTCCATGTTATCTTGTTTACTGCATAAGTTCATTTGTTCATATGAGTTGCTTGTTTCTTGTTGGAAGCTAGAATGCATTGTTGATTGCTTATGAATGAGAGGTTCGACGTGCCCATTCAAAGGATCCTCGTCATGGAATAATATGTCATAAGTATCTTCTTTAAGACTCGAATTGAAGTGCAAATAAGGTCTCATCTGTGTTTTGGACCAAACCCTAATTGGAATTTTCAGCCAATTTGAGAGCCAATGGATACAGAAAATATCTCCCCATAAACCTCTGGATCCTAGGGGTATATTGCTTGAGGCAGATCTTGCCATTTTTTCTAAATAGATTTCTCGGTTGCTAATGTTATGCATTTCTTTAAGTGACTCTTCATGCAGTTCATGTTCGTAAGACAAAATTGTGTCCATATCTTGTTTTTCAAGACAGTCTCTAAAATACTCTATTGTTCCTTTCCTTAGCTCTACTGATGTGTATTGAAAATCTAGCAAAAGTTCTAAACTATCGAATAAACAGTCTCCAATTAGATATGCGAAATTGTTCACACGAAATAAGTGATGCTTTTGTAAGTGTAATTGCAAGTTGTGCTCCTCAGACATAGTAGACATGTTTCTAACTGACTGAAATCTCAGTGTCTGACTAACATCTTCTTGTTGTTTCATTGTAATTTTGTTATAGTCAATGCCTATTTTTTGTCTTTTCAAATCCTTCTGAGCAATGTCCTTAAGCACATGCAAAGATACACTTCTCTTGTGCTTGTTTAAGTGACAAGATGGTTTTAATTTAGTTTCAAGAGATTGACATTTTGTTTCAGGTTGTGCTTTAGTATTGTTCTTTGAGGAATGCGTTGAATGAAACATTACAACATCTTGTTCATATGAGACATTGGTTTGTTGTTGGAAGGTACAATCAATTGTAGGCTGCCTACGAGCCAAAGGTTCGAAGTGCCCATTCAGAGGATCCTCGTCATCGAATAATATGTCATGAGTATTTGCCATAAGACTTGAATTGAAGTGCAAATAAATCCTCATCATTGTTTTGGACCAAACTCTAATTGGAATTTTCAGCCAATTTGAGAGCCAATGGATACAGAAAATATCTCCCCATAGACCTCTAGATCCTAAGGGTATATTGTTTGAGGCAGATCTAGCCATTTTGTCTAAATAGATTTCACGGTTGCTAATGTTATGCATTTCTTGAAGTGACACTTCATGCAGTTCATGTTCATAAGACAAAATTGCTTCTCTATCTTGTTTTTCGAGACAACGTCTAAAATACTCTATTGTTCCTCTTCTTAGCTCTACTGATGTGTATCGGAAATCTAGAAAAAGTTCTAAACTATCGAATAAACAGTCTCCAATTAGATATGAGAAATTGTCCACACGACATAAGTGATGCTTTTGCAAGACTAATTGCAATTTGTGTTCCTCGGACATAGGATACATGATGATGACTAAATGTTCGATGAAATATTATGTTTAGTCATGCAATGCAATTACATGTCACAAAGCAAGTTGAAAAATGCAAATGCATATAAAACAGAGAATCATTGTGTGTACCTTTGGAACTGAAAATGTCTACTGAACTGCTCAAACTGTTTATGCCGGATAAGATCCAATGCAGGGTTTTGATATCAAAGTTCAAAATGCCACTGCCAAAGACCAAAAAGAACCTATTGTACATTAGGACCAGTGATTGTAAATGTATATCTTTCTACTCAGAAGTCAAATACAACGTAAAATTAATAAGTGAGATGAAGAAATGCAACTTAGTTGATTCTTTTGCAAGACTAATTGCAAGTTTTGTTCTTGGACATAGGATACATGATGATGACTAAATGTTCGATGCAATATTATGTTTAGTCATGCAATGCAATTACAGGTCACAAAGCAAGTTGAAAAATGCAAATGCATATAGAACATAGAATCATTGTGTGTACCTTTGGGATTGCAAAGGTCTACTGAACTGCTCAGACTGTTTATGTCGGATAAGATCCAATGCGGAGTTTTGATATCAGAGTTCAAAATGCCACTGCCAAAGACCAAAAAGAACCTGTTGTACGTTAGGACGAGTGATTGTAAATGTATATCATTCCACTGAACAGTCAAATACAGCTTAAAATTAATAAGTGAGATGAAGAAATACAACTTAGTTTTAAAACGAAATGAGAAAGCAAAATTATTGTATGAATATCTAGTTCTTGAATGACTAATCAAAGAAGAAAGCCACTTAGTTCTGAAAGCTTATAGTTCAAAATTTTATAGTTATCAATTACTGTGGTGATTATTATAATTTCTATACCTCTTTTAATGTTCAGAATTAATAAAGGTATAGTACAAAGAAAGACAGCAATAGTCAACCTATCCAGTCAGACCTAAACTGTGCACGTCCTACTTTGTTGATAGTTGGGTGTTTCTTTGTGAATCTAATAGTCATTGAAGAGGGCTTTCAGCAGATACTTGTGGAATCCCTGAACCAGAGACAACCTTGGTCTAACAATTATATATTCGATGGATAAACAAAAATGCAAGATGTTGATTAGAGTGAAAAGAATTACCAACTAGACTAATAGATGGCCGGCCAAGGCATCCACCACCAGCAGCTAATCTAAGAGGCATGTGTGGCCAGATAAAGAGAGACTATTGTAAATTCTATTTCTAAGTTTGACCTAGGATAAAGGAAATTGTATTCCTAAGTTTGAGTCACTTGCAAACACTTTTAATAAACCCTAGTACACCTTATTGGATCTATAAGAGAGAGCACAGAGGTACGGATTCATTCATTAAGTCTTGAATCAGCAGCTAGCAGTTTAGGGGCATTTTCATGTAGCACATTCTTTTCATGTTCATAATTAATAAAGGTAGTGACAGGTTTTGACAGTCCTTTACTGAAATCTGTTTGCCAGGAGCCTAAAGACCAGGGCTTTGCAATCCTCTACAACTGCCCAAATATGCATTAATATGGCCTGTGTAAAGGTATTCCTGAAAAGCTTGGTTCCATGCCATTTCTTGAACGCCGAATACCCCCGGTTATTCGGTTCAACACCGAAAGAAGTATCCTTGTCCAATGTCATAACCAAAGAAGATGCATTTTTAAATGCGAAGATATATAGCTACTGTAATGAATGACTTTAGATCCTTTTTATTAAGGATATAGCTTCAATGCACCCTTTTGGGAGGGACAAAGAAATCTAAATATAGGGAGAGGAATGTCAACTTGTTGACAATTGCATCTGTAATTGCGCTGCATTATGCTTTGCATTGTTGTCTTCGACTGTGCATAGAGATATGAGGAATGTTTCAACATGGGCCTTATCATATCAACCAACTAAATCTATATTTGTATTTTGAAATGGCATGTCAATTAGGATCCAACCTGAAGGAGGAAAGCTGACCTGTAAGAGGTGGCTTTAGTTCATAAAAAATTAATTTGTCTTTCAAAAAAACAATGTTTCGAGGCTGATTTTGAACAAAGGACTTTGGCCAGACCACCTCCTATGGGCAGAAAGGAATTACTAAAGCCATAAATTTGTGGGGCAAGAGCTGATGAGAAACATATAATGCCAAAATAATGAGTCAATTTTAACACAATTTCATTATATCAGCACTTTATGGGACTTTAAGCAATTTATGGGTGTATAGGGATATATAAGCAAAGAATACTTTGAAACTATTTTGATATTTCGGAACTGTCTGGACAGATTCTTTTTTTTTGTGGAGAGCTAATGTCTTACTTCTTCTTTTTGACTCAATTTGAAATGATTGAATGCATGAGGAATGTCATTTTATCTATTTGAATAAAATTATGAATCTTTTCCAACCAAGAAAATAAGAGACACCTTACTGGTAGTAGAAAACTGCGCAGTGTGAACATTTCTAATTCACATTACCAAACTATGCTAATATACAAGTGACAATGGCTAAATAAAAAGAGAGACATGGAAAATACAGAAAAACTTGCATGTGAACTTTAACCTTTCAGATGAGAGCTAGACTTCTTTAAAAGACAGAAAACTGAATACAACTCACTGTACAAGTACCAATATACAATATTGATAGAAACATGATGATCACAACTAATCTAATGCTAACATTAAAGAGCACTTGGGAACCAATACCTCAAATTTGACCAAGTTAGCAAATAATTATTATGTAAATTGTGTGTTCACTGTTCCTAGAGATGGTGATGGTAAAAGTTGTTCAAAACATGCAGCTAGAGGGTAAATCTGCCACAATTCTGCCACTGCAATCTGGGTCCAGTTAAAACAAAAACAAATCCTATTTTAGGAACAACCCTATCCAAAATAAACCAAAATACCAAGAATCAGATACAGCTCCAGGATTTCAAGATTCTCAGAAGAATTAGACGTGGATACAAATGTTGTTCAAAACATGCAGCTGGAGGGTAAATCTGCCACAATTCTGTCACTGGAATTTGGATACAGTTAAAACAGAAACAAATCCTATTTTAGGAACAATCCTATTCAAAATAAACGAAAATACCAAGAATCAGATACAGATACAGGATTCCATGATTCTCGGAAGAATTGGATGTGGATGCAAATGAAGGGTGCCCTAAGGTGAATCTAGTAACTATGGTACCATATCATCCAGCAGGTGAGCATGGATGAATTGGTTCAGGTGTAAGATAGGAACAATCCTATCCAAAATAAACCAAAATACCATGAATCAAAAACAGATCCACGATTCTCACAAGAATTGGATGTGGATGCGGATGCAGGGTGGCATAAGGTCAATCCAGTAACTATGGTACCATATTATCCAGCAGGTGGACATGAATGAATTGGTTCAGGTATAAAATTTATAGTCAAATGTTCAGAATAATATAGGACCACCTAGGATAATTGCTTCTTCGATAGAGTACAACTACATATTAAGAAACTCCTATCCCTAACGTAATTCGGCAACTACAGAAAGTAGTTAACATGATTGGTCAGTTGTAGAGTATAATATCATTTTTTAATGTTTTTTGCTGGACTATGATAAATTTTCATTAAATTGATCAATATTTTTTTTCAAAAAATCAATTGTATTCACGCTTTACATCCAGATTTCTCTTAGGAGTCATTGTCTTATAATACAGGTAATCTATGATGTGGCAATTATGTAGTCTATTCAGTAACTGAAGAGGATGGATTAGGCATTGATACATGAAAATGATTCAAAATTAAACCCACCAGGCAAAGCTAATAGGTCTACCCAACCCCAAGGAATTCTGTTCTTGTAAGAGGGAGTATAGGTTTATCTTGTTGTTCCTACAATGTATCAAATCAATTAACAGAAAATGCTTGAAAAGTATATAAAGAAATAAACAAATTTTATAATAATTAAAAAATGAATCAGAAATTGTCCACACGACATAAGTACTTTTGAAACGAAGGACTTTGGCCAGACCACCTCCTAGGGGCAGAAAGGAATTACTAAAGCCATAAATTTGTGGGGCAAGAGCTGATGAGAAACACATCCATTTGGGGCATCTAACTTCAACCTTGAATATCTCTTCAACCAAGAGGACCCACAAGGCATGCCACCTATGAAACAAGATGGCATCACAACGGTTACCAATCTTGAGGTATCCTTGCATCCAAAGTGAGTTTGAGTGCAAGTTGACTTGAGAGAACTCAAGCAAGTGGAACACCTACCTTCTGGGGGTGTATCCCTCTTGTATTGGTGAGAAATTGTGATTAATCTTATAGATTTCAAGCTTGGCAGATTTGATTTTCAGCAGCAGTGTTTCTCAAATCTACAGCTTATTACATGGTGTATTTGATCCAAAATTCAGATATTTTGTTTCTCTATAGCTAATCTACACTTCCACAGTATCTGTTTTGAAAAGGAAAAGTTTCGATTGGTAATTCATAAGAATTTTGTTTTCAGACAAATAATGAACACAGAGAACAATCAGAATTAACAGAGGAATCTTGCGTGGGTGCAACACTTTTCCAAAAATTAGGAATCAGAGGATTGGAACAATATCAACGCCTGACTTTCAGACTCATATTGTCCAATTGTAGAATGAGACAAAACCACCAAGTTTGCTGTAAATTTAATGACCACATTGCTAGCAGATAGTATCATCAAATATTGAGGCTATAATGCCAAAATAATGAGTCAATTTTAACACAATTTCATTATATCAACACTTTATGGGACTTAAGCAATTTATGGGTGTATAGGGATATATAGGCAAAGAATACTTTGAAACTATTTTGATATTTCAGAATTGTCTGGACAGCTTCTATATTTTGTGAAGAGCTAATGTGTTACTTCCTCTTTTTGACTCAATTTGAAATGATTGAATGCATGAGGAATGTCATTTTATGTATTTCGAATAAAATTATGAATCTTTTCCAACCAAGAGAATAAGAGACACCTTATTGGTAGTAGAAAATTGTGCAGTGTGAACATTTCTAATTCACATTACCAAACTATGCTAATATACAAGTGACAATGGCTAAATAAAAAGAGAGACCTAGCAAATACAGAAAAACTTGCATTTGAACTTTAACCTTTCAGATGAGAGCTAGACTTCTTTAAAAGACAGAAAACTGAATAATAAGAGACACCTTACTGGTAGTAGAAAATTGTGCAGTGTGAACATTTCTAATTTACATGACCAAACTATGCTAATATACAAGTGACAATTGCTAAAGAAAAAGAGAGACCTGGCAAATACAGAAAAACTTGCATGTGAACTTTAACCTTTCAAATGAGAGCTAGACTTCTTTAAAAGACAGAAAACTAAATACAACTCACTGTACAAGTACCAATATACAATATTGATAGAAACATGATAATCACAACTAATCTAATGCTAACCTTAAAGATCACTTGGGAACCAATTGCTCAAATTTGACCAAGTCAGCAAATAATTATTATGTAAATTGTGTGTTCACTATTCCTAGAGATGGTGATGGTAAAAGTTGTTCAAAACATGCAGCTAGAGGGTAAATCTGCCACAATTCTGTCACTGCAATCTGGGTCCAGTTAAAACAAAAACAAATCCTATTTTAGGAACAAGCCTATCCAAAATAAACCAAAATACCAAGAATGAGATACAGATCTAGGATTTCAAGATCCTCGGAAGAATTGGACGTGGATACAAATGTTGTTCAAAACATGCAGCTTCAGGGTAAAACTGCCACAATTCTGTCACTGGAATCTGGATCCAGTTAAAACGAAAACAAATCCTATTTTAGGAACAATCCTATTCAAAATAAACAAAAATACCAAGAATCAAATACAGATACAAGATTCCATGATTCTCGGAAGAATTGGATGTGGATGCAAATGAAGGGTGCCCTAAGGTGAATCTAGTAACTATGGTACCATATCATCCAGCAGGTGAGCATGGATGAATTGGTTCAGGTGTAAGATAGGAACAATCCTATCCAAAATAAACCAAAATACCATGAATCAGAAACAGATCCACGATTCTCACAAGAATTGGATGTGGATGCGGATGCAGGGTGGCATAAGGTCAATCTAGTAACTATGGTACCATATTATCCAGCAGGTGGACATGAATGAATTGGTTCAGGTATAAAATTTATTGTCAAATGTTCAGAATAATACAGGACCACCTAAGATAAATTGCTTCTTCGATAGAGTACAACTACACATTAAGCACCTCCTATCCCTAACGTACTCTGGCAACTATAGAAAGAAGTTAACATGATTGGTCATTTGTAGAGTATAATATAATTTTTTAATGTTTTTTGGTGGACTATGATAAATTGTCATTAAATTGATCAATATTTTTTTCAAAAAATCAATTGTATTCACGCTTTACATCCAAATTTCTCTCAGGAGTCATCGTCTTATAATACAGGTAATCTATAGCTAGTAGTTATTCTACTTTTAATCTAGCTGTGATACCCGTTTCACAATATCAGAGATCATCAGTCAATCCATAATTAGCTCCTTCAACCCATCAATTAGTTTTAAGCTTTGTAACTTTAAGCTTTGGGGAGTGGGGAGGCACAATGCATACAATCATTCATAACATCAAGATCTCTACATAATGGATGGGGAATTTAGGGTTTTAGGATTTTCCATGCCAAAAACAATAGCAAGCGAAACACACAGCGTGAAAGTAATATATGTAACCAAGCATTTCAAACCATAGAGTTTCCCATTTTTTAATTATCTATATAAAGATCAGTACAACATGTGAAATGCAAGAGCAAGTAGATGCACCTTTAATAGGGGATAGATGTGGCAATTATGTAGTCTATTCAGTAACTGAAGAGGATGGATTAGGCATTGATACATGGAAAGGATTCGAAAGTAAACCCACCAGGCAAAGCTACTAGGTGTACCCAACCCCAAGGAATTCTGTTCTTGTAAGAGGGAGTATAGGTTTATCTTGTTGTTCCTACAATGTATCAAATCAATTAACAGAGAATGCTTGAAAAGTATATAAAGAAATAAACAAATTTTATAATAAT
Source organism: Pinus taeda (assembly GCA_000404065.3). Taxonomy (NCBI): domain Eukaryota; kingdom Viridiplantae; phylum Streptophyta; class Pinopsida; order Pinales; family Pinaceae; genus Pinus; species Pinus taeda. The sequence goes on from APFE031141361.1 coordinate 11,844, forward strand.
TAAAAAAATGAATCAGAAATTGTCCACACGACATAAGTGGGGATAGATGTCGAAATTATGTAGTCTATTCAATAGCTGAACATGATGGATTAGGCATTAATACATGAAAAGCATTCGAAATTAAACCCACCAGGCAAATCTAATACGTGTATCCAACCCAAGGAATTCTATTCTTGTAAGAGGGAGTATAGATTTATCTTGTTGTTCCTACAATGTATCAAATCAAAATCAATTAACAGAAAATGCTTGAAAAGTATATAAAGAAATAAACAAATTTTATAATAATTAAAAAAATGAATCAGAAATTGTCTACACGACATAAGTGATGCTTTCGCAAGGCTAATTGCAATTAAACAATCTCAATAAATTAAAAGACTTTTTAAGTAACTAGTAGTAACAAAGTGATCACTAAAAAAGCATTCATAACCTACAAATACACAAGCAACCAAAATCCCTTTAAACACATGGAAAAAAACGCCAACCAAAATCCCTTTAAACACATGGAAAAAAACACCATGAAATTGAAATCATGAGAAAAAATAAAAAATAAGAAAAACATAACCATTAGAATAAAAAACTTGCAAATAAAATAATAATATTGAAATCAAAACAATGCTTATTTAACAAAATGCAGATGAAATCAACCTAACAGAAACCTAGACTTTCAATGCTCAAGCCAAAAAATGGAGGAAAAGTATCGTGGATTAGGTGGGTTAGGTGTATATAGCAGGGCTGCTAATGAGGTTGGGCAAACTGTCTTTAGTCAACCTCAATTCAAGCAACTTATACTTGTGAACAATGCTTGCCTTTTGGGGTGGGAAGGGGCCAAACAAACTAGGAATAGTATCATCAAACAAACTCGGGTCTTGATCTATAAGGGATGCTAGAAAATGACAACTAAATGTTCGATGCAATGTTATGTTTAGTCATGCAATGTAATTACAAGTCACAAAGCAAGTTGAACAATGCAAATGCATATAGAACAGAGAACCATTGTGTGTACCTTTGAGACTGGAAATGTCCACTCAACTGCTCAAACTGTTTATGTCAGATAAGTTCCAATGCAGAGTTTTGATATCAGAGTTCAAAATACCACTGCCAAAGACCAAAAAGAACCTGTTGTACATTAGAACCAGTGACTATAAATGTATATCATTCCACTGACCAGTCAAATAGAGCTTAAAATTAATAAGTGAAATGAACAAATACAACTTAGTTTTAAAACGAAATGAGAAAGAAAATTTATTGTATGAATATCTAGTTCTTGAATGACTAATCAAAGAAGAAAGCCACTTAGTTCTTAAAGCTTATACTCACACAGCATACAGAGGCACTAACAGAAGAAGATAGATTGAATTAGTGATTGAGTGATTGAAGAGGCATGTGCTCTAGCTACTACAACTTCTACTACCATGACACGCGTATGCGCCTACATACACATGCCATCATTTCACCGCCATAAGCTTGTCAGAGATTAGACAGGAATTGATGAAACAACAATTAGGTGAACAATTTGAAGTATATATACACAGAAATGTGGGCCTCAGAGAACTGCGATTGTCTATGTTTATAGGCCAAATTTGAAATACTGAAATCGAAATAGAACTACCCGACAAAACAAGCCGTCGAAGGGCTTCCTATTTGATTCCTACAATGCTAATGAAATGCAAAATAGAAAATGCAAAACAGAAAATGCAGTTTTTTGATAAACCCTAGTACAGAGCACTCCTCTTTTCATGTTCAGAATTAATAAAGGTATAGTACAAACAAAGACAGCGATAATCAACCTATCCAGTCAGACCTAAACTGCGCACGTCAAACTTTTGGAATGTGCTAAGTCAATTAGCAGAAAACGTTAGCCAGCGATGGGTATTTCTGCCAAATATTTGGAATGTACCAAGCCAATTAACAAAAAATGCTAGCCAGCGTCAAACTTTTGGAATGTATCAAATCAATTAACAGAAAATGCTTGAAAAGTATATAAAGTAATAAACAAATTTTATAACTGAATAACTTCTCAGGTTGGCATTGGGATAAAGAATGCCCTGACGATAGGAATGCCCTGACGATATAGTCATCCTCTGTAAAAAAACCTAAACCCTGCAGCCGCTAAAATATATCAAAGCAATGCAGTAACATAAACAGTACCTGAGAGCTGAAGAAAAAACAAAAGCGGAAGCGAGTTAAGCACGAAATCAGTTGTAACTTTATTATATAACAAGAAAAGTTATTATATAATAATTTGTACACTTCAAAAGGGAAAGGGGCTTCATAAGTGTGTGAAGGGGTCATCGTAATTAGTTCTAATTAGTAGTAATCTTGATTATGATGGGTAGAAACATTGGGTTACCAGATTTTATTCTTCCTGGAAATTTGGCGCTATACTTCTTTATTTCTGCGAAACAAAAATATCACAAGGAAATTGTGGTAATTAGTTATAATTAGTAGTAGTCTCCATTATGACGTGGAGAACATTGGATTACCAGATTTTATTCTTCGTGGAAATTGGGCGCTATACTTATATCTGTGAAACAAAATTATGAAAAAGAAATTGTTTTGTTGTTGACGTTTTTCGTCGATGAACTTGAAGTGCTTCCGAGCGTTAGTGGTTGATATTAACATTTTTTTGAGTAATTTTTTGAATAATAATGGACATCAATGTGGTAAGGATTTTCTATAGTTGAAAAAGGTTTTAGTGCTAAGAAAGATATTAAGGATTGATTTTTTGGTGTTTATTTTCCTTTTATCCAACAGATTACCGACAAGATTGCGAAGATTTTAAGGAAGCATAAGGTGGCTTTAAAATTTAGGCTTCTCCAAGAATATGAAGAGTGTTTATGTTCTCTGATGTTGTGGGACTCCCTACATTGGTGAGATTGGTCGCTAGATTAATCAAAAGATTCTTGAGCATGCCACTAACATCAAGCATAGAAGGACTGCTCCGCTGCTTTCATAGAGCATGCAGTTAAATTTAAGCATTACATCTGCATTGAGGAGGCCCAAGTCGTTGTTAGGGTTAGTCATTTCCATCATCGTAAATTGAAGGAAGCTCGACAAATTGAAAAAAGACCCTATAATTTGAATAAAGATGATGGTTAGAATATTAGTAAAAATTGGGTTCATATCATGTCTTCATTTTTTAGGTTTATTTTGGGATTTATTTTATTTGTTTATTTATCTATGTAAATATTTACGTCTTTTTTATAGTAATTTTTATTTATTCTTTATTAAAAAAAAAATTATCATTAGTATTTTTTTAAATATTTTATCATTTATTCTTTCTTAACTCCTCTTAATA
>APFE031141373.1:20762-89933 GCA_000404065.3 Pinus taeda
GTTTCTGTCTTTGCGAACGACTTGATGAGTCAGAAGACTTTACTTTCTGAGCAATTCTCTGGATTGAAAACTGCCTTCATTCTTCATTCCGGGCTTTTCTGGCGTGTAAGTTTCAGGTATCTTTGTAATCATGTCGCTTTTGTGCGCCTTTGATTCTGAGCTTCAGATGACCTATCGGTTGTTAGCGTCTGCTGAGTGATACTCTGGAATCTGTAGTCCTATCGTATGTGGCACCAGCTTCTGAAGAGGTCTCTTCTGTGTTCTCCGAGCATTGGCGTTTCCCCTTTTCCTTAGATGTTTCCTGCAAAATTGCTCCATGTTATCTCCTGTTTTATAGTTTGCATAAAGGAAAAGAGTGAATGAAAGTAAAGATTGACATGAAAGCTTCAGATCTTGCGTGTGTATAATCATGACATTCAAAGTGAACTGACTCATCGAAAAATGAAAATCAGCGATTTGTACAATCATTAATTTCTTTCTTACAGGCGCGCGCTTAATTCTGATTAATGGGCAGCTTTCCTTGAATATTGTGCCGAGAAAATTCCGCGCTCATCGCAGATCGCAGATTTGTGTTATAGTATTGTGGTATCGCAATATCGGCTCATCGCAGATCGTAGATTGTGGATCACAGATCGCAAATCGTAGATCGCAGATATTGGTCATTGTGTTCTACTCTACGCGATTGTTGCGATATGCGACGTCGTACATCAGCCGTCGGGGATTTCTTAAGATTTTTATTTAAGAGCGCTTAATGGTAAATGCGATGCGATGAATTTAGCATCGTTTCTTCGTGGTTTGTTACGCTCATAAAAGAAGTGTTTCATTGCCTTGCTGCGATAAAATTCTAAGGAAAAACAAAAAAATGTTCATGGGGATGTTTGTTTGAATTTTTTACTAAGGGTCCCCTATTTGCTTGGTGTTATTGCTAATACCAAACAAAAGAGGGGGGTTGTTGGTGACCACAACACTTTCTTATGATTTCATATGCAACAAAGTTGGCCTTTTAGGCTAGAAATTCAAAATGTCATAGTTTTAGGCCTACTTACCACACACACACACCATCCACAAAAAGAAAGAAAAGAAAATATGGCACTACTAGAAACACCTCTTTTAAATTCAAGGGTTGATTTCAAAATTTTGGTTGGAATGATATAGCTTCTCAAGGGCAAATGATATCAAAAAATTTGTAATTTTAGCCTCAAAAAAAAAGTTCTACTAGGAGCACCATTTTTTGATTTGGAGCTTGGTTTTAATATTTTGGTTGTCGCATGATGTCAATCATCAAGTCCACAATCTCAAAGTAGTAGTAATTTTAACCTTGAAAAAGAAAACGATGTTGCTTTTTTGATTCAGGGCTTCATTTTAAAGTTTTCATTGGGTTGCAAAATGTGGGAATTGAAACATTGAAAAAAAGGTTGCTAGCAATAGCACCATTTTTCAATACAAGTGTAAAAATAACTACTAAATACGAGCTCTATAAAACAGTGAGAACTCTTGAGAGTTCTTGTTGTATCACTAAATACGTTGACATTAATGCAATAACATTTTTTTTGCTTTTCCTTTATGTTCAAATACATATGTCTATGTTGTTTTCTTTGATAGCTTCAAGTTCCTAAAATACTATCGTAAATAGTTAATCTTAGGTAATGTTGTATCCACTAGTTATAATACGCTCCTATTTAAGATAGGTAGAATGCACTCTGCATATATATTAAAAACATTTTGTGTTTTGCATTCCACCTTTAATTTCATATTTTGATAGTAAAAGATGTTAACCCAAAATTCTTATGGACTCCCTATTCTAAACAATATAAAGCCTAACTAGGACTTTACATCGAAGATAACCTTTGTTGTATAGTAGAGAACATTTCACATGAAAATTGTAATCAGAATAAAAAAGAGAGTCTGGATTGTAGGGCTAGTAGAATTACTCTCTTCAAATTATCATAATTTTGAACCTTCAAATCATGAACCCTAGCCTAGCCATCTTCCCACTCGAGGTGATAATTTGGACCTAAACATGGTGTTCAAGGAAAATGCAACTATTTTTTAAAAGCATAAGTGACCTCCTAAACATATTTACGTGGCTCCTCATCCAGAAGTAAATTATCTACATCATCTCGTGTGGGCATACAATTGAGAGATTGGATGATTATCCACTACACTTTAATTTCTTGAGGTATCAAAACAAAGAAGAAGAAAAAATATTAAAGGCTTCAATCAATGCTTCACCACAATTCTCAATAAATTATCTACTAATGTTTAACAATTCAAAGGGGCAGTGGTTGAATACTGCACATCTCCCCTGCATACATATGTTGATATGTTTTTCAAAAGAACTAGTAAAGAAACTCTAGCATGAAATTTTAAGAAGACAAGAAGGTTGAGAAACAAATGCTTACTTTAGTAGGACATTCAAGAGGTAAGGATAACAAAACTCTTGTGGTAAATAAGAATCCTCTTTTATTGACCAAACCTTTAGAGAGGGAAACCACTTATTTAGAAATTATGTTTGAAATGGTGAAAAAAATTGTTTAATGAGGTTATTGATCTTAAAAGTAATTTGGGGTATGGAACCTCTAACCAAATAACATAGATACCATTTCAGAAAGAATGAATACAACTCAAAATTCTCAAGAACCTTTCAATTTAAACCCAAATCTAGAGTAAGTGGGGATGGACAACTTTTGCACTTTTCATTAGGCTAACCAATATGGATAAAACATGTCATTAGTGGATTAACTCCATGAATTTAGTAATAAATCAACTTCTTTATCATTAATTGTTATCAGAGAAAACTCTCTAAGAAATTGACACTAAAGAAGCTATAAAGAAAGGGAAAAAATTGACGAAACAACTATGTTTATTTGGTATTGAGTGCTTGAACCTAAAGAGGATGCAATAAGAGAAGCATTAGTGAGAAACTTACATGCCACTCAATCTACTCCTAAATATTACAACTTAAGAATTAAAGAGCATACCCCTATTGTTGCTAATTCTATGAAACCAACACAATATCCAGAAAAGTTATACCCCCTTAACATAATCACAATTCAATCCAAGAGTCTCATCGGTGTCACTAAAACCAATAAAGCTGCAAAAAAAGGATCAACCATACAAACCATGGAATACAATGTCACCAAAGATATGAAATGGAATAAAGCTTATGTTTCAATGTATGACATTTGTGGCCTTCCTCAATAAGGTGATTTACTCTTGAAGACCTTCAAAACTCTCTCTAATTCACAACAAAAAACCATTCCTAGACGTGAAAGAAAACAAAAATTGACTGAGAAAACATATAAAATTGAATATAAACATGAAGTGAACAATAAACGCAATTACAATGGGCACATGTTTAAAATCATAAATGTCCCCACTTTTATTGACCTTGAAAATCTATAATTATAATGTCCATAACTATTTAGTATATTCAAGGGTAATGTCTAATGTGATGTTATATTTTGTTTGTAAAACAATTATGATGTTCCTTACAAGATCACCACTAGAATTATTTAGTTAGATAGCTCTAATGTAAAATTTATGGGTGAGCTTAAAGATGTCATTATTATATTAGCTTTAGACCCCAAGTTTTGTTAAAAAATCGACATTATTTTCTCGATATTCCTAATTCTTCTAGTTTATTGTTGAGTAGAGACTGATCATAAAATTTACAAGTGTATTTTGATATTGACTCGTCACATCTATGGTTACCCTACAAAGGGAAAATGAATCAAATCAAAGTGGATAAAGAGGCTCATATGAAACATACTATACTAGAGTTACAAGGTCAAAATGAGTCTATCAATTTCTTGCATTCAATGTTAGGTAACTATTTTTTGGATGTTAAAGTTGGGTGTTAAGCATCACAAAAATCACTTGTTGAAGAAAAAAACACAATTCAAACTCCTCCATTACTGATAATAATGACTATAAAAATAAATGCTAATATTTGGAATATTTTTCAATAGCTCCAGATCACAGGGAGGAGCGATGGTAGGTTATATTTATATCGACCCACACAAAAAAAAGGACTCTGATTTCCCATTAGTTGGAGTTTGAAAGTACCAATAACATAGCAGAGTATGAGACATTGGTTCAAGGTCTAGATAAGCTATCAGTTTAAAGGTAAAATGCTTGAAGGCTTCTAGTGACTTAGAAATTATCATAATATAGGTAAAAAATTGCAGACACTATCTTTCCCCGATTTAAGACGCTATCAATCAAAGGTTTGGAAGTTAATTAACAATGTCGATGCATTCAATATTACTTCTTTACATATGTATTTTCCAATACATAAATTAATGCTACTTCTAGGTTTGTTCCTTTAAATTATGGTTTTTTTATTGAATTGACTTTTAGACCCTTAGTTCCAAACAATGTAACCAGCTAGAGGTTGTTCAATGATGACAAGAAAATCACTAAATTCCTAGGCCAACATGGGAAAATTTATGGATGTTATTATAGATGATTAGGAACATGAGAAATCCCTATAAAACTATAGCAGTAACATGAACAACCTCAGGGGCAACCCAATACCCAAAGAATTTCTAACTCTAGAAAAGTTGCTCAATTTGTGGACGAGGTTTGGGAAAAGAGTAAATGTTAAGACAAGCAATGCTTCTACGTTCAAAAAAACTAAGTATTTCCACAACATGAACACCTTTAAAAAACACTCACACAACCAAATCAAACATTAGTATGCCAATGCTTTTATGTAGTTAAAACCCTCAAAGAGAGAAACAATACACCCCAACCAACTTAGCAACTTGAAGTATATTAATGTAAAGGAAAAACATGTACATCTGAGAGTTTCTCACAATAAATCATCAGCGAATGACCCTCCACGATCTTTCTCATGGAACAATCAAGTGTTAAGCCGCAGATCAATATAATTATTAGTATCGAGGAGAATATGAGCAACAAATCACTTTACGTCTAAAACATATCATGACTGTCATATTACATAATAAAAAATGCACACTAAAAGCCACATTAAACCAAATTGATCTTAACTAACCCATAAGTGTTTAAATATCTTAACATCACCCTCCAAAAACAACTTGGGTTAGTATTGAAGGATTTACAAAGGTAAACAATAGGAGAAGGAAATAGGCATTGGAACCTATCCCCCCTTAACTACAATTTCTATAACTCCTAACATATATCAATGTTGGAAAAACTTTGTTTCTATAATAGAATTTGTGAAATGTCTACAACTTGATCATTTGTAGGAAAAAGCAAAACTCAAAAACATAATCATGAATGAGCTTTCTAATGAATTGTGTTTAATGTGTTTGTTGTGAACTTAATGTTGAATTGGATCTCTGATGAGCATGATGGCACTTTGATTATCACACCAGAGTGTGGTTAGATGTTATTGTTAAAATCCAAATGCTAAAAGGATTTGTCAAAGTCACATTGCTTCTTGATTTGCATTATCGATATTATGCTTCTACTAAAGAAAGAGTAAGACCCTATTGTTTCTTACAATCCCAAGTGACAAGTTAAGAATCAAGACTAAAACATAACCTATATAAAATTTTCAATCATTAAGATCACCAACCCAATCAGAATCAATTAAACTAACCAACAAAGGATTCCCCACAGAATTGTAATGTATCCTAAATTGACTTGTACCCCATAGATATCAACGTATCATTTTTTATACTTTCTAATGGCTTTTATAGGGCGTTTGCATATATCAGGAAACAACACCACTAAGAAAGGAAATATTAGGATGGGTATGAATTAAATACAATACCAACTAACTAATCATACAAAGTGACATCTACTTATGATGTAGTATAGGTGGAAACGAGTTTGACTCCAAACTAGAAGGTGATGAGGTTGGTTTATGATCTTCCATGTGGAAGTGGAAAAGAAGGACACATAAATAATTAGATTGGAAAAGGGAAATTCCTTCCTTGGTTTGCTATACTTGGAGTCTAATAAAGTAGTGAAAATAACTTTATCCTATCATTTCAAATTTCTTCTTGGGTTTGGTTTCAATTGGCTTAAAATATTATGGTCACTACTAATGAGGATAAGTTCATCAAAAAGAAGAACAAGTCTGATGAGATGGATTCCTATGTTATTTATATGGACACTAAAGTCAAAATGGCATCTAGAAAATATAGTGTCAAGAAGAAAAATATCCATTTTAGCATACTAGAGTCGAGGAGATTTCTTAAGACCATAGAGATATTTCTTAAGGAAACACACAAATTTGGTCATTCTGAATGTAGCCAAGATGACATTTCATATAAATGTATTCTTGCAAATTCCTATTCAAGAAGGCGGACTTAACATCCATCTAATGCACCTCTCATTTATGTGGGGTGAAAATCGATAAAAAGACAAATGAAATTCATTTTGGCTATAATGGAAAGGTTTCATTATAGTCAATTCCTTCAACTTGGAGAAATCCTTTGTAAAATAACCAGTCATTATGTATTTCAACACTCCTTTAATGCATACTTATTTCTATACACCCATTTAAACTTGACATGTTTTATTATTTTCATTTTACATACAATATCTGAAGTATCATTCTCCAATGATGAAAAATATTCTTCATTCATAGTTGTGCCCCAATCTAGATGTCTAGAAGCTTCTACAAATGTTTCAAGGTCATGAATCTCCAAAACTTGAGCCAAAAGAGAGAAATCTCACCAAAATTGTGAGCATATACATTATTGATCTATAAGATCAACACTTGTTGGTTGTGAAGCCTAATTATCTTTTTGATTTAGAGCCCTTGTTTTTTAGCCACATTTGGACCCCAATTCCTAGCAACTAGTATCAGATTCAAAGGTTTATTTGGATGATAAAAAACACAAGAAAGGAGGGTTCCTATTTAGAGTGGCGGAAATGGAAGAAGAAGGTTTTGGATTCAATAATTCCAACAACCAAACTAACAACTATGGAAAATGCAATGCAAGATTATATGTATCAAAATAAAAATCAACCACTAGGCATTATAACAAATAAACCAGTGACTATGAAAGATGAATAATGGATATTCCAAAAAAAAGACATTGGGAACAATTCACATATGCTTGGCAGCATTGGTTGCTTTTAAAACTTTGAAAGATAATACAAGAGAGGGTTTGATGACAACATCTGATAACTATACAAAAAACCCCCAGATTCCAACAAGGTATTGCTGAAAATTGTAACTAGGATTGATCTTCATTATGATGTAATTGTAATCATGACATTGTATTTTCTTTATAAAAGAAAGAGAAAGAAAAAGTAAATTATATTTTATTTTTGGAGTATGGGCTTCATACTCAAGTTTGATTCAAAATCATGTTCTCCATTATTTTAGGTCTTCTAGGTATTTCTAGGTCTTTCTAGGATAAATAATAATATTGGTCATGTGTCATAGTCCCATTTGGACTCATTGTAATGAAGAAAAATATTTATTTTATCAATAAAAAACCATGAATAAACCCAATACCAAGTCGGCCCAAGAGTAAGGTCAATTCGGCCTAAAGGAGGGTTATTTAACCCTCAAGAAATTTTATAAATACAAGGGAGCTCAACCTCATTTGGACACACATATCAAGCTAGTTTGATCTACAATAGTGAAGGAGAAGAAGAGCATCTAGGAGGATGCAGAAGAATAGAAGAAGTCAAATTTTTTTCAAGGAAGTTTTTATCTTGTCTCGCTAGGGTTTGCGAAGTTGTCAATTGTAGGAGAACAACATTTTGTAGCAATTGCTAGGGATCAAAATTGCAAGGCCAGAATTCTGTTGTAGGGATCGGCATTGTAGTAGCAATGTAGTAGTATCAAAGTTCTGGAAGCTTTCTCAAGGAGGATCTTGTTGGGGGTTTGCTTGGGGCTTGGAGGGTTTGATGACTTTGGTTTTTGGGTCTTTGAAGTCTCTTTGTAAGCAAATTATAAAAAAGAAGAGAAGCATTTTCTAGGTTTTCCCCTTGGAGGTGTTTTTCCTTGGCTTGGAGCCTATATCTTATGTACTTTATCTCTCTGTAATCTTCATTTTTTTGGTAATTACTTGATGAACATATCCAAACAAGTAATAAAGAACCAAATAACATCACAAGGAATTATCTTGATAAGGAAAATAATTTCTAATCTACAAGTATCCATCTTTTCCAACATGGTATCATAGTTAAGGTGCAAGATGGAGACTGAATATCACATCTTTGTTGGCACTATGACAACGGTTATAAAGAATGGTTTCAAGTTTCTTGGAAATATCGCTACATCTATCAAGAATTTTATCTTCAAGATCATCTCCAACCTCACAAAGGAAGTAATGGATGGAAGTTTGTTCTCCACTTTATCTGGCACATTCAAGGATGAGAATGTATGGGTTATTGTCAATGGTGCCTCTAGACATATGATGGGAGAATGTAGTCAACTCCAAATCCTATCTAAGGGAAACTCATATCACTCTATCAAACTTGGAGACAACAAAAGATATCCAATGAAAGGCATTGGATCTACATCATTGGAGCTCGAGTCAGGTGGAAGCATTCACCTCAACAAAATTTTATATGTTCCAAGTTTGTAGAAAAAATTACTTTCTATTTCTTGTCTAGAGGATAAGGGTGATAGAGTTTATTTTGTTGATGGAAAGGTATTGGTTTGGGGTAAGGGCTCCAATATTAATGAAGCAAGGGTGATTTGGATTCATGAAGGGAGTATAGAATTTATACTCCCTGGCTCTATCCCTAGTTCACCTAGAAGTGAGTCATTCTAAACTATAGCATAGAAGGTATGGACACCTTCATTATCAGATATTTCCATCCTTGATTCAAATGGTCAATGGAATCCCCGAAATAAAAGAAGATCGTGAAGGGATTTGTAAGGGATGTGCTCTGGGAAAGAATGTAAAGAAACCATTTGCAAGTAGTGACACTAGATGTAAGGAAATTTTAGATCTCATACACTCAGATGTATGTGGACCTATGGTAGTAAAGTCTCTTGATATCATCAATATTATGTAACCTTCATTGATGGTTACTCAGGGAAGACCTAGTTATACCTTCTCAAGAACAAGGATGAGGTATTCGAAAAGTTTCAAGAGTTAAAGAATGAAGTGAAAAACCTAACTAAGAGAAAGATCAAAATTCTAAGGTTAGACAATGGTGGAGAATACACCTCCAAAGATTTAATATATTTTTGCAACAAAGCAAGAATCAAAAGGGAGCTCATTATTCCCTATAATCCCAAATAGAATGGCATGGTAGAAAGGAATAATTGTACTATTGAAGAATGTGTCAGGGATATGATATATGACCAAGATCTTCATCAATTCCTATGGGAAGATGCATGCATGACAACTATCTGCTTATAGAATCGAAGTCCTCACAAGATTCTTAAGAACATGATTCTGTAAGTAGCATTTGCAGGTAAGAAGCCAAGCGTGGATCATCTTCAGGTATTTAGATATCATGTGTATATTCATATATATAAGGACAAAAGGAAGAAGCTATCTCCTACTAGTCTAAAGGGAATATTTGTGGGATATATTACTTCATCAAAAGAATATAGAATCTATATTAAGGAGGATTTTCGAATTGAAGTAAGCAGGGATGTCATCTTTGATGAGAGCATAGCTTACAAGAAATAAATGGATGTTCCAGATGTCTCAGATGAATATGAGATACATATCTTTGAGGAGAATGATGGTCAAGAACCAGGACCTCCTCAAAAATATGTTGAAGGTCCTTGTGAGCCTATACAACAAGTGATTGTTCTAGAAGACCGGAAGAGGCTTGTTTGGCTGAAAACCACTCTTTAAGAGGCAGAAGGACATACAACATTGGGGACATCTAGGTAAAGTAAGAGACCAAAGAGGTATTATGGATATCATGTATACATTACAAGGTATATTGAAGCAGAACCTACCTCCTATGAAGATGAAACTAAGCATCAAGAGTGGAGGAACATTATGCAGTAAGAATACTAGCCTATAATGAACAATGATGTCTGGAAATTGTCCCTAGGCCAAGTGACAAATCTATAGTCACTTCATAATGGATTTACAAAATAAATCACGATGCAGATGGGAGAATAGACAAATACAAAGAAAGGTCTATAGCAAGAAGCTTCTTGCATAAGGAATGAATTGATTATGAGAAAACCTTTGCTCCCATAGCTAAGTATACAACATAAGATCACTTGTTTCATTGGTTGCTACTATGGGATGGAACATCCATCAAATGGATGTCAAGATAGATTTCCTGAATGAGACCATCGATGAGGAGGTTTACATTAAGCATCCTGAAGAATTTGAAATAAATTAGAGGGAGACTCATCTCTGTCGATTGAAGAAATCTATATATGGCTTAAAGCAAGCACCTAGGGCCTAGTATGAAAGGATGGATGCATATCTATTGAGACTTGGTTTTACCAAGAGTACTGCATATCCTAACCTATATATCATGGTAGTCTAGGATGAACTAGTCATCATACTCTTGTATGTGGATGATCTTCTAGTTGTAGGTGTAGAGCGTTGGATTCAGGAATGCAAGAATTAGTTAGCAGCAGAATTTAACATCAAGGATCTTGGGATTATAAACTATTATTTCAGACTATAGGTATGGCAAAAGTCAAGAGAGATATATATTGGTCAAGGTAAGTATGTGATCAAGATGCTTCAAAAGTATGGCATGATGGATTGCAAGCCTATGATAACTCCTAAGATTACCAATTTAAAGAAGTTGAGGAGTTTAGAATCTGGTCTGGTGGATACCACTTTCTACAGACAATTGATTGGGTCCTTGATCTATCTAATAAATACTAGAGTGGACATTTTTTTTGTAGTTAAAATCCTAATTCAGTTTCATATGGAGCCAAAACATGATCAATGGATTGCTGCCAAGCATATCCTAATATATTTACGTGTAATTATATATCACTTCCTCTAGTACACTAGTAATGAATTCCAACTCATGGGATATATAGATTTATATTGGGGTGGAAGTGAGACAGATGGAAGAAGCACAACAGGTGGATGCTTCATCCTAGGATCTCTCATGGTCTCAGGATGAACACAAAGCAAGATATAGTTGCTTTGAGTAGTGTTGAATCTTAATATTTTGCTGCAAGAAAGGTTTGTCGGGGAGTGGTTTGGCAAGAAGTTACTATCATACTTTTTTGAAGGACTGCTTAGCCCTACATCAATACATTGTGATAATCAGAGTTGCACAAGATTGATTGAAGACCTAGTATTTCATGCTAATATAAAGCATATAAACAACAAGTACCACTATGTCAGAAGCTTGGAACGAGATGGGGTCATGGAGTTGCACTATCTACATATATATGAATAGGTAGCAAAAATATTGAATAAAGTGTTACCAAACAAGAAGCTTGAGTACCTGAGAGGTAAGATTGGTTTGGTGGATATCTCTTCCCTAATTAAGAGGGAGTGATATCAGATAGTTCTAGTATTTATGGGTCAGGCACTAGACTAGGAATAACAATCGTATTTCTTAGTGAAGGCCATAAAAAAAGAAAGGATTTTAGAGGATTGGATAAGCATTTAGATTGGAACATATTATGGATGGTAGAATCCAAGGAACGAAGTTGTTGAATGATACTCTTTGAGGATGAGGTAGGGCATCCAAGATAAGAGTATTCTTTGAGGATCCAGGTTTGGGAATCCATGATAAAAATAGTCGTAAAAGGACATACCCTGTATACATTTGGATGGTGTATGTGCCTTGAGAGGTGATGTGGCAGCTCACGTAAAGCCTCCCAGCATAATGCTCATAATTAAAGATGAAATTTTCCAATTAAGGCATTCAAGGATAGTGATGGTTATGATAAAAAGATGCTTGACAAAGATGGCTTCTCAATCTGACATTTCTTATGAGAGTTCTTCAAGATTGAGATTATGTATACCATGAATACCTCCCTAGTTAAGAGTGTGTTGAAAATTGTAACTAGGTTTGGTCTTCATTATAATGTAATTGTAATCATGACATTGTATATTCTTTATAAAAGAAAGCAAAAGAAAAATAAAATTATATTTTATTTTTGGAGTATAAATTTCATACTCAACTTTGAGTCAAAATCATGTTCTTCGTGCTTTTAGGTCTTCTGGGTCTTTCTAGGATAAAGAATAATACTTATCATGTGTCATAGTCCCATTTGGACTCATTGTAATGAAGAAAAATATTTATTCTATTAAGAAAAAACCATGGATAAGACCAAGACCAAGTCTTCCCAAGAGCAAGATCAAGTCAGCCTAAAGGATGGTTACTCGACCCTCAAGAAAGGATATAAATACAAGCGACTTGACCTCATTTGGATACACATCTCAAGCTAGTTCGATATGCAATAGTGAAGGATAAGAAGAGTAGTTGGGAGGACGAAGAAGAGAGAAGAAGTTAATTTTTTGTCAAGGAAATTTGTATCTGATCTCGCTAGGGTTTGTGAAGTTGCTAGTTGTAGGAGGACAAAAATTTGTAGCAGTTGCAGGGGGACAAAATTCTATTTTAGGGGTAGAAGTTGTAGTAGCAGTGTACCAATATTGAAGTTCGGGAAGTTGTCTCAAGGAGGATTTTATTGGGGGATGGATTGGGGCTATGAGGGTTTGTTGGATTTTGTCTTTAGGTCTTGGAAGTCTCTTATGTAAACATATTCTAAAGAAGAAGATAATCATTTTATGGGTATTCTCCTTGGAGGAGTTTTACCCTGGCTTGGAGCCTATATCTTATGTACTTTGCTTATTTGTGAACTTCATTGTTTTTGTAATTACTTCATGAACAGATCTAAAGAAGTAATAAAGAACCAAATAAAATCACAAGCAGTTATCTTGATAAGGAAAATAATTTCTAATCTACAAGTCTCCATATTTTCCAACATGTATTTCTTAGTAGCCATTTATTTAATATGAACGTGTCAAAATGTGGGTCTATTGTTGATCATTTAAATGAATTTTTGCATGAATATTTCCACAATGACTTAACAACTTTAATATGGAATATGGGAACCAATTAAGCCATGCTTAGAAGCCCATTATCCATTAATTGTCCTCTAAATCGTATGCCCCTAATGTCAGTTCTAACCCATTATTAAACCCCTCTTCCCATCCCCTTCCCACGCCACCCACCTCCCCCTTTTCCTTTCTGTTTAAATTATATCTTATTTTAAGTTCTATATAATTTACTAGTCTCATATTCTAATATTTCAATTCATTTTAAATATCTTTAGTTTAATAGTTAAATTTTCTAGTCACAAATTTAGCATTTCTATATTGATATTATTTTGACCAAATTATATTGTTGCTGAGAAAAAAAGTGTAATTTTATTAATGCAAATAAAATTACATACCATATGTGTGAGTTGCACGCAGGGGATACATAGCTACCACCAAAACCAAAACAATGATAAATAGACCAAGGTCAACAACAAGAAATTACATTAGCCTAATACAGTA
This sequence comes from Pinus taeda, assembly GCA_000404065.3. Lineage (NCBI taxonomy): Eukaryota > Viridiplantae > Streptophyta > Pinopsida > Pinales > Pinaceae > Pinus > Pinus taeda. The sequence continues at coordinate 34,190 of APFE031141373.1, forward strand.
TCATAAGTCCTTTTAAAACATAAGCACCTAGCCTTTAAGGCATTACAAAGACATCATAGAGATAGAAATTGGAAAAAACAGCACTGAAAAAAACTTGCATATATAAAAAAGGATCATAAAATTTCATGTAGAAACTATGTTGGGGACATCGACCTAGAGGCCTTCTATAAGAGGCTTATGGAAATACTTTGTGAAGGCACCATTCAGCTTCTCGTAGATTTTCCAAACTCCCAAATCCTGAGAAGCACCTACCTTATAGAGTGAGTCTACATCACTCTTCCACACCCTAAAAACATGTTGACAGGAAATCTAATTAAAATGTTGTTTTAGCAATAGAACCTCCTCAAGAATAGGAACTAGTGTGTGAATGTGACATATCTACAATTCATTAAACCAATTGACCATGGCCATTGAATCACCAAAAATCTACAAGGATTGTATATCTTTTTCAATAGCAAAAAGAAGCATAAGCTTTAGGCTAAGAATTTTTACATAGTTCTTTGTACCCTTCTCCATACTGTTTTGAAGTTTATAAAGGTGATTATCTTGAATGTATAGGACCACCCCTCCACCATAATTTCCATTCTAAAATGTTGTGCCATAGAAATATTCCCACGAAATGGACTTATCCATCTCCTCATAAATAATAACCTCGTGAGCATGGGATTCTTCTTCCACAAGAAGAAGCTCAAAATCAAGAGATAATTTGGCCGCCATTCAATCTGAAACAAAGGACATGTGCTTGAAAATTTCTCTATTTTTGGCATTCCATATGCCCTAGTAGACTAGAGGAGACAAATTTCTTTATTACTTTAGATTGACCTAGTCCCACCAATTCTTCCAAGCATCTAGAAGAGATGGCCCAAACCAATTCATGACTCCTCCCATATGCTCCCTAATAATATTCTAGACAGCCCTTGTAAAAGGGCTAGATATAAAAAGGTGATCTGTTGATTCTATTGCATTCTTACACAGGTCACACAACCCTGACTCCGCATGCCCCACTTTTGGTGGTGATCCCAAGTTGGTGTCATGTTTTCATGTGGTATTTTCAATTTCCATAAATATTTCCACCAACAGGCCATCATTGGAGGCTATCTAATTTTTTTAATATATGCATAACCATATTTTTAGGTGTATTTTCCCCATGAGGAGTGAACCCAAAAGAGAGTGTCATATCCTGTTATCTTATGCGTACACGTGCTTTTTTAAGGGCCAGCTTATAGTTATGCCACAGGTCCTGAAAAAATGGGGGTAAATTGAGTTATTGGGCAAAAATCCATCCTTCAGCCCATTTTAAGGATCGCAGACGATCAACAACTTGATTCAGTGTATACTTGCCCCAATCATTTAAGAATTGTATCAAGTCACCTAATAGGTGATAGTTATCTCCACAACCAACACAAGGATATTTACTGATCTTTACTTTCTCACTGTTTCCTATTTTCTAGACCACGCCCTCTTCAACGATAAAGAAAGATTAAAGAACATCTTTCCATATGATAGACATATTTGATCTCTCTTTATCGGGATTTCATAGCCACTATTTAGATCATATTGGATAAATATACTTCCTAGAACTGGCATCCATCCATAGATTCTTTGTAGAGATAAGTATCCATCCCACCTTGGATGTCAAAGCCTTTATGAAAGAATGTAAATTTTTTAATCCCCAACCTATACAATCCTTTGGCAAGGAAATTTTATCCCACCTGACCCATGGAAAAATTCTCCCATTCTTGTTTCCCAACCAGAGGAACCTACTACATAATTTTCTAATGGAATTCAGAACTTTAGTAGGGATCCAGGACAAGGCATCCAATACACTGGTATAGATTCTAAAACCAACTTGATTAAGACTAGCCTTCTTACTTTAAACAACCATCTGAAGCACCAGGAGTTTATTCATTTGTCTATCCTTGTAACAAGCCACTACCAATCAGCTTTCCAATAACCATTTGGCTTTAAATAGAATCCTAAACACTTAAAACCTACTTCAAAATCCAGGATATGGAAAGGGAAACTATTATGTGCATATTCGTATTCACCCCTGGATAGACCATTTGGAGATGTCTAGGATTTATATTTATTGACCATGATTCCCAATGCCTTCTCAAAAAAACTCAAGGCTACCTTAATTGAATCCATATCTCTGTATCTGTCATATCTGAACAATAAGACATCATCTACACAAAATAAATGAGTGATAGTCAAGTTTGTAGCCACCAAAACACCATGCAGGTTGCCCCTTCTTTTTCCTCCTTTAGCATCCTACTCAGACCTTCAGAAAGCAGAAGAAAAATCAAGGGAAAGAGAGGATAGTCCTGCCTAAGGCTCTTTTGATCTTGAAAAAAAATTGAAGCAAATCCATTTATAAGAACTGTAAATGAAATTTATTACGAGAAACTTGTAATTCAATTTATAAATGGCATCTCAAAACCTAGGTGTGTGAGAAGAAAAATGATATAAAACCAACTCACTCGGTCATATGCTTTTGATAAGTCAATCTTAATAACCATTCCTTTTTCTTCTATGATTTCAAACTGTGAAGGATTTCCTAGGAAACCCCAATCTCTTTGTGTATTTGTTTGTCCTCCAGGAAGGAAAGCTATTCACTGGAAATATTATTAGACAAGATAGGCTTCCACCTACTAGCTATAAATTTTACAATGATTCTATATATGCAATTACAAAGAGACTTAGGTCTGAAATCATTGAAGGAGAGAGGGTTGTCAAACTTGGGAATGGGGGAAATAAAAGTGGAGTTGAAAGAGAGGAAGACAATCAATGATGTTGAAGGATGACGCTGATCACTGATGTCAAAAATTGATCCCAATAGTACCAAATGAACTTGATGGAATAAAATGATACTACATCACAACTCGAAGGCCAGCATATAAGATGTCGTTGCGAAGAACTGCAACATATAAGGTGGATGGTGTCAACTAGCAGCAACTTGGAGCAACTGAAAAGTGAACCAAAACATGTTGATGCAACCCGAGGTCTTCACCAACTGTCGTGGTACATTTCTACACAATTGGAATAATTTATCTAAGGTCGACCACGTGAGAAATCGTTTGATTACCGATCATTGATGTATATCGTTAACAAACGCAAGACTACTCATTGATAATGAAAATGAGAGTCAAGGTACCCAGTACAATCTAACAAGTGCGAATAAATGAGCTGAAGTCGAACACCTGGAAGAATCTATCAATCAGGGGACAATGATAGTTTCCCACTATCGATAGCAAAGGAATCTACCACTGATGACTGCAAACCCCAAGGTACTGCCAAATGGACTCTAGATATTTGCACCAGAGCAAATGAGCTATAGTCGATAGGAAAAGATCCACTAGAAGGAAGGCATTAAGGCATCCTTCATCAATCTAGTGCAAGTGTAACCCGTAGGCCAATGAAGTGGAAGGAATCAGACGAAAAAGATGTAGTAAGCCAACCAAAGCACATTTTTGGCATACACAAGATGTAGCTAGCGCACAATAGAAACCCTCTGAACCAACCAATAATGAAAGCTAACACAGAGGTAAGGAATCCACCAATAGGGTCAAATGGAAACCAAGGCATTGCACGAATCCCAATGTGTGATAATGAAAGCTGATGTCAAACACAAGTGAAACCACTCAGTCAAAGACCCATGATATTAATCAATGTTGAGCACAAGATGACCTATCAATAATGAAAATAGGGCTAGGGTGTGGCTCTAGGCTTTCCCTCAAAGAAATATGTCGTCGTCGATAAGGACAAGACCCGCGAGCAAGAAGTCAATGGAGACCTTCTCAAACCGACACGAGCAAAGGACCAATATAACTGATGTGATGAAAAACATGACACTGACAACCAGGGATGGCCAACTAAAAAATAGGTTAGGAGACACTGCAGAGAGGTCGAATCAGGCTTACTTCCCTCGAACAAAAGCACGACACAATGATGACTATATGGCAGCATATGATAACTTTGTATAAGTTCATCATGCAGGAGGCATCAGTAAACTCTCCATATGATTGGAAGAGGTAACCAATCGGAGGAGTAATGACTCAATAACAAGGTTAAGGCATACCTAAGTCAAACTAAATCACGCCCAAAATGGAGGAGAGACTTTGTTTTGAGTGCTTTGTTCAAGGGCAACACAACTGAGTCTAGCTGCCAACAAAATATGAAAATGTTGTCCCGTTCCCGCTCTTTTTTGGAATCTATAATTTTCATTTTCATTTTCTTTAAGCTAGAAAAAGAATAAAAGAATTCTATAGTACAGTGGAAAGAATGAGTGTTAGAGAAACAAATGATCTAGTTCTTGGGATGGGAACATTCCTATGCTCAATGTATGGAGGCGAAATTGGTCAAGGACACTCAAAGGGATGTTCGTTTCACGGATAAAAGGATGCATCAAGTTGCAGAAGCTAAGTGATTACATGGTTGATTTTGCATAAGACATGGTCAAATAAGTGGCTTAAACACGAGTCCAAGTGAAGCCGACTCAAGGCCAAAAGGTGCAAATAGTCAAAATGCAATGCAGTGGTACAAAACAACACAAAGGAGCCTCTAGGGTATAAGGCCAGAAATCAGCGCAGAAGAAAGGAGAATGTGTCTTCAACGCATAAGTCATGGCAGAATTCAAGAGGACTCCCGAGCCTACTGAGTATAGCAGCATGGACAATCAATGTCAGCGAGGTTCTAACTAAGATGCTCATATAAAGGATGGCTCTACCATCACATCATGATTTTAAAATCGGCGAGTAAAAATGGTTTTCTAACCAAGATACGATGGGGTTGACCCTATGGCTAATGTATTGTTGAACAGAGACTAGTATGCAAGATGCAATGGAAAAATGGTTTTCCCTAACCTATATGCCAGTGAGTGAATGATACCTGCCATGATGGGTCAGCGGTCATGGGACTGAACTAACATCTCGAAGAAGTCTCCAAAATATCTTGAAAAAACAACCCACTCTCGACAATCCAAGCCCATAGGTCAAAAAATCCATGAGACAAAAATCAATTTTTGAGAAAATATTTTGCAATTTTATATAATGACTTTTGGACTCACAGTTTTTTCATTTTTGTTTGGAGCAAAGAGCTGTGGATCAGAAAGGAGCAAGATTTCCTCTGAACAATCGGACCGTTCAAGTCACCCCAAAGTTATTTGGCAACCCTCAAATCATGCTTGTAATGTTTTATGATAGTTTTTATAAATTTTCTTAAAGTTTTGACCATGGGAATTTACGCCCAAAAATCCAACTCTGCATACACGCGGGTTGGATGTGATCAACCCGCGTATATGACGGCCCTACACACGAATGTGTGTAAAGGAAACCCATGTGTACGCAAGTTAAAGTTTAAACACAAAAGCTAACGGTTGAAACTCAAATTTTTGCATGATGACCATCACATGGAGCGAAAGAGAGCATACCACAATTTAGAATGAGGTAATGAATGAACAAAATGCACTAGACGCATTGAGAGGCTATGGCTTATTGAAATTCTTCAAAATGCCAAACATGAAAGCCAACACACGCTTGCTCGAACTACTGATCCACTATTGGAGTGCAGAGGATGATGCCTTCATGATAGACCAGATGCCTCTACGGATTGAGGTTCGAAGACATCTACTTTATTACAGGTCTCCCTCCAAAAAGGGGAGGTCGTGTATTCAACTGGAAGGACAAGAAGTAGTCTTTCAGTAGAAGACTATGTACCTTATCGAAAGACTATGTACATATTTATTGTCTTGGACGCCCAGAGAAGACTAGAAGTCAGATTCCAATCAAACACGTGGAAAGTTTATCTCTAAGGATTCTGCTATTTACCATTGCAAGGGTAAATGGATCATCTTCACTGCATCAGGCATCATGAGTGTCCATGAGCCTGGCAGTGGAATGCCTTACCATAGTTTTTGACTAGTGCATGCCTCTTCTGACCAAAATGAAGAGCTAATTGACCTCTATTCAGAAGGGTCAGACAAAGAACTTTGGATATGGGACTGCGTTATGCTCATTCTTCTTCGAGAAGTTACCTGGGCTACGTCCAAAAGTATCTGTATCCATCAGCAACCCTCGAGATCCACAGATGGGCAGATGGGCTGACTTGATGAAATGCCTTGGAGGCGAGGACGTGCCTAGGATGACTTTTGATGATGAGTTTTTCGCCTGGTGGGACCAACAGATCATCGCAGTCGTTGACTACCCGTATGCTGGTATGGATTTCTGAGGAGATCCAGACTTGATGTTGCCACCAAACGCAACATGGGGAGACATTGGTAACAATTTTTTAAGTTTTTTGTAAAACTTTAAGATTTTTTGGATTTTTTAATATGAAATGAACTTAAAAATATTTTTGATGAGACAAAGTACTGAAAAAATGACCATGTTCCAGATGTGGCTCCAGTGGGACCAGATGGATTTCCAAGGCACAGGCGTTGCGAAAGAGGTGCCGAAGAGGCAGCAGCTGAACAGAGAGAGTCCTATATGCAGTTCAGAGAAAATTGGTGAGACTGACTCACTAGATACCTATGATAGCCATAGAGGATCTACCTGAGGAGATGCAGCACCACATGGGAGGGGTATCACGGGACTGGGTCTGCATACTTCGGCCTGTAGCCAATGCAGTAGTTAACTTTTTAGCCGCTCATCCTAAGCCAGGTCGATAGATAGACCGATGTATGACTGGACATGATTATGGGCATGAACCCAAATTTTGAGGGCATTTCATCCCAATTTTGTATATTATTTTTTGAACACTTTATCTATATACAGGCGATTTTATGATATATACAGATCCAATTTTTTTGATATTGTTTAAATTGATGAATGATTAATGTGCCAATCTAATGCTTGATTAGCAATAGAGTCTGCTAATGAATTATCAGATCGTGGAATGTGAACATATGTAGTATAAATAAATGATCGTTGCAACATTCTCACTTTCAAAATTGGCGATATAAATAAGGATCATGAACCCGATAAATGTTATTTAACTGTGACACTACCAGTTGTGAGTCTAGATAAACTATCAAGAAATCAATCCCATAAGAAATTTCTTCAGATAGTAAATTAATATCGATATTATATTCGGCAATTTTATTTGAAGCAGGGCCAATACATACTCCCCTTGACACCATCAACTGGCCAGATGGATAATAAATCACCCAAGCTGCGGAAGCAAGATTCCGAGTGTGCCGACTAGCACCATCGGCGAATCTGAAATATATCGAGTCATCCATCAACACCTGCCAAAGAAGATAAAAAAATGTCAATATCACAAAATGCCAAACAAATATGTTCAAAAATACAATATATACAAACAAGCAATCACTCAGTCGGAACCTAAGAAAAATAATTCTTAAGGTAGAGCCCATTTCGGGGCTCCGCCTGCTTGTTCCCTTCAAAATCAATTAATTCATAGGCCCCCTTTCCAAAAACTCGTTTGACTACAAAGGGACCATACCACATAGACTTGAATTTGCCTACTCCTAGGGTGTCTTTGTCTTGGTCATAGAATAAGACAAGGTCGCCTTCAGAAAAAACCAGAGGACGGACAACTTTATCATACTGAGTTTTAACCCTCTTCTTATGGGCTTCATTTATTATGGCAGACGCTGCTCATCGAAATGTTCTAAATGAACGAGGCGTTCTTCGAGACTAAACGTCTCTAGAAGAAGTTCTACAGCTAGCTTAAGGGACGGAATTACACATTCGATAAGAAAAATAGATTTCAACCTGTAAACTAATTGAAAAGGAGTAAAACAGGTGGCAGTCTTCACCGAGGTTCGGTATGCCCAGAGTACCAGGTACAACATGATGTGCCAATTGGATCGATTTTTTTCAAGTGTCCTTTGCAGGATAGTCTTAAGGGGCTTATTCATGGCTTCGACTTGTCCATTGGCCTGAGGATAATATGGAAACGAATGATCCTGCCAAAATCCCAACTTGAGAGCCAATTCGATCATCAGTTGATTCTGGAAGTGATTTCCATGGTCAGTGACAATCTCTCTTGGGATACCAAATCATGAAATAACCTGTTTGAAAAGAAACAAGGTTGTTTTTTCACTATCATTTTTGTAAGTAGGCATGGCCTCCGCCCACTTCGTAAAGTAGTCTACGGCCACAACGATGTACTTAAGATTCGTTGCCGAAGGCAGATTACAAGTAGTGAATTCAATGCCCCACTTCATTAATGGGCCGACAGTGATAATAGGAACACATGGGGCTGGATGCGTGCGAATTTTCTGAGTATAGATTTGACAAGGGTGGCAACGTTTGACTGCTTCAATACAATATTTGAAAATTGAAGGCCAAAAGTAGCCTACACGCAAAATTTGATGGGTTGTCGCAAGCCCTGATAGATGACCGCCACAAGCTCCATGGTGGCAATCATTAAGTACAGACTCCGCTTCTTCCAAAGTTAAGCAACGCCTAAGGATTAAGTCAATCCCTCCACGATATAATGTATCACCAATGATAACATAGTTTTTGGAAAGGTGACGTAACTTTCGATGCTCATCTTTGGAGAAAGCAGGTAGGAACTTCGAAGTCTGGAGATATGTAATGATATCTCCGTACTAGGGATCTTGTGAAGAAATGAGGAATAAATGTTCATCAGGGAATTTTTCCTCATAAACAATGGCTTCCTCAAAAGGGAGCTTTGAAATTAATTCTGCAAAAACCAATGACTTCTTAGATTTGGCTGAAAAAAACTCGAGATCAAATTCTTGCAAAATAACAATCCATCAATTATATTTTCCCCCACTCACTCGCCTACTGAGGACAAACTAAAAAGGATTGATAGCCATTAAGACGAACGTTTTGTGTAGCATAATGTAATGATGAAGCCACTGGACAACATGGACAACTTCCAAGGGCAATTTCTCGATAGGGGAATAGTGTAGCTCAGGTCCTACTAAGCCTCGACTCAAGTAGTAGATTACATACTCACTGAGAGCATCATCAGAACCATACCGATGGTTGATTCTACTGCAATGAGATACAAAAGGAAATATTTGCCATAATCTGGTGGACTCAACAATGGAACAGATATTAATGCCTATTTCAAAGCATCAAAAGATCGTTGCGTGAAGTCGTCCCATAAAAATGGAACTCCTTTCTTAAGCAAACACATAAATACTTTGGTAATCTCGGCGTAATTTGCTATAAATCTTCTCAAGAAAGTTTCCTTTCCTTAGAGACTTTGAAGTTGATGAATGGAAGATGGGGGAGGCTACTGAATTATTGCCTCAACCTTGAAAGGATCAACTCGATCCATTCTGTCGATACGATGAATCCTAACATCCGACCAGATGTGACCGCAAAAACACACTTATTCAGATTCAACCGGATTTTATAAAAATGACATCTCTCAAAAACTAACTGAAGGTTGCTAGGATGATCAATTCTCTTTCGAGAACGAGCAGTTAAGTCATCCAAGTATCCTTTGATAACATGTTTGATGTCGTGGAAAGCATAAGAAATGGCCCACTGAAAAGTAGCTCCAACATTTTTAAGACCAAAAGGCATCTTCTTGTATGCAAACGTGCCCCAGGGACAAATAAAGGCTGTCTTGTATTGGTCCTCTGGATGGATAGTAATTTGACTGTAACCAGAGAATCTGTCCATGAATGAAAAAAATTCATTACCCACACATTCATCAACAATTTGATTAATAAAAGGCATGGGTAATTGTCTTTTGGATAATATTTATTCAGATCCTTAAAGTCGATACACACTCGGATCGTTCCTTGCTTTTTATCTACAGAGACTAGATTAGAAACCCACTCAATTAGAGGAATGGGGTATATGAAAACCACCTTAAGCATCTTTTCAACTTTAGCTTTAATAGTTGCCGCTTTTTGAGGATTAACCGGTCGAAGTTTCTGACGAATAGGTTTCACATTTTCGTACATCTTGATCTCATGTTGGACTATAGATGGATCGATTCCAGGCATTTCCTCATAAGATCAAGCGAACACATCTCGAAACTCTTTAAAGAGGTCGGTGTAAATTTGAATTTCTTCAGGGGAACAATTGACTCTAACGAGGACATTTTCTATCATGTTAGGATTCCTAGAGATGTTTATAGGTACAGTTCATGAGATAACCGACATATTACCTTCAGTAGATAATTGTGTTGGAACCAAAGGGTTTGAAACTGTACAAACATCAGTAGTAAGCAGATTGGAGAACCTAGATTCAATTTCATGCAATGGAGGAAGAAAATATGAACGATCATGTAAATCTTTCCATGGTCGATCCACACCCCATCATTGCCTCCAAAATTGCTTCTTCAGATGGTAAGATTGTATCCAAGCAATCCAGAGCTGAAGTAGAGTCGAGGGTCCAAGTTGGAGCCACATCGCCATCTAACTCCTCTTGTGAAAAAGGAGTGGGATGGTTGTCTCTAGAGTTAATGGTAGATTGATAGCTAAGTTCTGCTACATACATGGGAAATGCCATTCCACCAACCTGCCCTCCATCTAATGTGGTGGTAGATGAAGGTAAAGTCCAAGGGTCTGAAAAATAATGAGTTTGAAAGAACTCTCTCTGTGAAGGTCCCCTAGAGGATGAAATTGCATTGATTCTAGTTGTAGGAGCAGGAAGGTCAAATATAACCATTAACGAAGAGTACATCACAACTCCTAAATTCTCAATAGGTTGACAGGGATTATATACCAATGGAACGGTAGAAGCCGAAGTCGCGTGGGAGTCACCTGGAGAATAATCTAACTGATCAATTTTAACAATCCTCCCCTCATGAGGAAAACAGAGGATGCGAAATAAAGATGAAACTATGGCATCCATCTCGTAAATCCAATTCCTACCTAAGAGGAGGTTATAATCCAGGTTGGCATCAATGATTTCCACCTCAATTTTTACGACCTTTCTCCCAACACATATAGGAAAGGTCGGGATAATCCCGTGTGCCCTATGAGAATGTCCATTAAATGCTATCAAGAGAGTCAGTGAAGGAACAACTGAAGGTGCTCCAATGGCCTTCCAACATGACATAGATATTACGCATGTGGAAGCTCCCTCATCTATAACCATCCGAAAAATATTGGTTTTCGGTAAGTGGACTTTATCTGGAAAGCCATATGGTGAGGAAGTCTCTTTTTGACATTCAGCATATCAAAAGTGAGCACTAAATAATTCTTTGGATCTACTACACCGATTGCTGAAAGCAAAGCAATTCTCTGAGCAGGATGCGACTGGAGTACCTCCAAAGAAGACATAGCACAAGTACTTTGAGCCAAATCTTCTACAATCGAGTAGTTTTGGGCTACCCTAGCATTAGGGTTAATAGTCGAGTGCTTTGTGAAACCTTTCAGTATCCGAGGTATAGACTCAGCAGAGCGTTTCTCAATATGAAGTGGGTTTGTGGTTTCGGGAACAGTTTTAGCCATAGATGTTTCTGTTTCAACATAATCGCATGCTTGCATAGCAACTTTGACATGAGAGTTCATCATATAAACATTTGAGGAATTTTCCCCTTCCTGGTTGCCCCCTGTGGAGGCACCAACGTTCGAATTCGCGCCAGCAAATAATTGTTGCCCTTGGTGAAAATGGTTAGTCAGAATAGCTTGGGAGTTAGAGGACCCTTGCTGCACTAACAAGCACTGAGCATGTTGTATCTTAGGGTAGAGGTGATTCAAATGATCTCCATTGCATAAATTGCATGGAAACTTAACCTTTTTGTTGGACTCTTTTCTACCCTCACCGACACCATTGTCGGGTTTGTTTGCATTGCCTTTCCCTTCCTCGTTCTTCTTCTTACCATGTCCCTTTATCTTCCCATTGGATTGTTGATTTCTTTTGGGGTTATAGGCTTGGATGGCATTTATAGAGGTAGGTTGGGAAGGTGTAGGTGTAGACGGTGCTACCTGGTTAGAATAAGTAGTTTGTAGAGACAACTACTGCAATTGATTCAAAAGGTTCATCATATTCGCGTCAATTGATCCAACTATACCATCGGCATGAGGGCCTGGCTTTGGTTTCACTAAATCAACCTTAGATCTAGGAGCATCAATTAGGATTTTCTAAATAGTCCCAGACTGATAATATATCAGTTCTAATTGCTGGGCTCAAAAAATAGCCTCCTCTTCCGAATAAACACCGAAAAGAGAAACATCCTTTGAGATCTCAGGTTGTGATGTTTTGAGAAACCATTCGAGAAGGAACTCTAGTGGAATTTCGGCTTTGATAATCCTTTTTCTCCTTCTCCATTCCTGGATGTGATCCGAAATGTGAGTTGCGGTGTCTTGCTAAAAGTTAGCCAGAAGTTCAGTTATGGCTTCATAATGAATAAGCAACTGAAAATGGTTCAAGAAGATATTATCCAAATCAGCGAAAGAAGTATAGGTGCCCCCTGGCAACTCTATATACCATTTGGCCGCATTTCCAGTTAGGGTGTTCTGAAATAACCTCAACCTGATCGAATCATCTATCAGGGAGTTGGATGAGCACCATAAGTGAAATGTGGTCACATGGTCTCCTGGGTCTTCACCACTCCTCCCTTCGAACTTTCGAATATCCGAGGGAAGTTTAGTTGGGACCGAAGGCCAAGCCAGATTGTACCTAATTGTATCATTTATCAATTTAGTTAATTTTGGAAAATTAAGCGTGGCCAAAAAAGGAAGTCATGGGGGACCTTGGGAATTCCTTCCAGAGCGGGCGGGGCTCCCAAAGGTCTGAAAATAATGACCTGGATTTTGAAAGGCACCAGGTTGCCCGAAGTAACTCGTAGAGCCTACTAAACCAAAAGGCGATCCTTGTGGTCCAGCAAAATTCGGAGTTTGACCAACTCCAGCTGAAAATCCTTTGTAACCAATGAAGTTACCCCCTAACGAAGTATTGAAAGGAGCTGACAACCTTTAATAAGGGTTCCATGCATTAGCAAAGGGTGGAAAACTCTTAAATGAATTAGCCGAAGAATACGACACATTCCCTTGTTGGCCGAAAAATTGATTCCAAACTCCTATCCCACTAACTGCAGAGTTTGTCCAACTCTAGAAGGGGTTACTACCTTGACTTGTAAAAGGAAAAGGCATTAACCCTACTGCCAGATTGGAATGTGGTATATGACCACTTCCAAATGGGAAACCTTGAAAAGAAGTCGATCCACTCATCATGGATGTAGAGGCGGTCAATGGTATGTTTAAAGGAACTAAAGGAATACCTTGAGACGACATTCCAAAAGGGAAAAATCCAAAACTAGATGCAGTAGCGTGAGAACTTCCACTCGTTGACGGAATGGAAGTAGACCCAAATATAGTCATGTTGGGAGTACTAGAAGGGATAGAAATAGTTCCTCCCCCTTGTACAGATATGGGAGTCTACATGCTCGAAACACTCATCATAGATGTCATGCTTCCAGTAGTGGTCATCGAAGGAATAGATGTATGTAAACCTAGGCTCGAAGGCCTATAAGTCGAAGTTTTGACGTATAACAAAACGTCTGGATGGTCAGAAGGGAGAGGAGAATTCGAAGCCACAACCGACTCTAAAAGCTCTTCTACTTCGATACTATCTTCCGACTAGAAGAGTACTCGAGAAAGAACTAGTGTGCTCCTCTCTAACTCTGTACTAGTACTAGGTCTATCTTGTGAACTAATGCCCCCAAGCGGAGGATCAATCTCCGACGCGCCTACTGCCACTGGTTGAAAACCACTGGCAGAATCACTCCTACGCCTTCTACATGCTTAGTCTCTTCCCATTAGGGCCTGGACTTTTGTCCTTTTGGAAACCATGGATGACCTTTTGCAGTTCAGCCTTTGTCACAGGCTCCATAATATCCCTTCTTTCCTCATCGCCAAAAAAACAAGGAAAACCTTGGGTCAATCTGATGAAGAAATAATTTGTTCTTCTCCTTATTCCCTCCATGACGATTCTTCCATTAACCCACTTTTTATTCTAATCTTAACCAATATTTATTATAAATCATTTTTCAATTCTAAATAGAATCGAATTCTAATTCAATAATAAAAAAATATATTTTAGACCTTTTCTCCAAATCAATTTTATCAATTTAACCAATTCTGATAAAAAATCAATTTCAATATCCTTTATTATTTCCCTTTCCCAAAACTTCCTAATAAATATTTTCATTATTAAATTCATGATTTTCATTTTTAGTTATCTTCGTTCATGTCCTTTTCACCTACCCTAATGGTTAGATTCTAACTCCATCCTCTATTTATTTATTTTTAATATTTTTAGTTCAATATTTAATTCTTCTAGTAACTAATTTATCAATTCTATATTGATTTTATTTTGACCAAATCAACTAATTATAATCCCATTCCAACTAATTAGTTAATTCTTAATCCCTCCTTGTTAATTATTTTTCCAACCTTTATTTATTCTATCTTATCCAATATTTGTTAGTAATAAGTTTTCAATTCTACTTCAATATAATTATTTTACCTCTTCAAAAATCAATATTATCTATTTGACCATTCTTGATAAGTATTCGAGTTCAAATTTAATATTCTTTAATTTCTAATTTCTTATTATGATTAAATTACTTATTAAGAGATATCAACGTTCACTACCTTTTTACGTCCCCTAATGGTTAGATTCTAACTCCATCTTATATTTATTTATGGTATGCCACTCTTCGCATCATCGGTCAAGCTTTATGTTTCGTAAGATGGGTAAAGTGTTCACCCGAAACATCGAACATCTCAATAAGGAAAACACATCATTTACCAAAAGTTTACATCAATATTTAAATGAAATTAACATATCCATCAGTGAATTAAGTTTTGCAGGAGTAAACTTTGATGGTGAGGTAACGGATCTTTTGATTTTGTGCTCATTTATAGAGAGCTAGAATTGCTTGGTCATGGTTGTGAGGAATTATGTCTCTAGTTCAAACACCTTAAAATTTGATGTTGTTGTTGGTCTTATCCTTAGTGAGGAAATGTGATATAAAATCATAGGTGAGACATCAAGTATTTCTTTGACTATAGAGAACAGAAGAAGACAAAGGGAGAGAGGAAAGATCTCAGACGTAACACTCCCTCCCACCCCCTTATACTAACTTGGGTTGTGGGAGGTGTTACCTATTTATTTGACTTGACCTCCAAGGTGTACTGTGAATATGGGGTTAAATAATTTCTTTTTCCAACATTGTCAAAACTCAAAACAAATTCTGCCATCACATTTATCCCATTAAGATTTTTCTAGTGATATAATTTGTATCTCCATTTCGCTCCAAGATTGAAAGTTATGCTCATCTGAAGTTTATCTAATCATATTGGGCCATATCAGCATTGAGTTTCCCCATGGCATCAACATGGTATTGCCATGTCATCATGACACAAGTCCATTGTTAGTTTTTGTAGCATTGTATGGTGTTCTAGTCTCGACGATTGCCAGAGAGGCCAAGAAATACTAGGACTCTAGAACCCAAAAAATGTTTCAGGAAAATCCACCTAGAAATGCCTTAAGTTAATTAATCAGTAATTAAATTTTTCCTAAGTCTAACTTAGGGAAAATTATTAATTAAAATTAATTAATTAAGGAAGGTGAGATTTCTCTAGAAATTCACACGGATCAACTAGAAAATGGTCTTAGCCATTGATTAAGTTTTAATCTTGGTCGTTGGAGCCCCAACTAGAGATTATAAGAAGAGGTCGATGTGTAGATGGAGGAACACACTTGAGATCGATTTCCTCTAACAGTTCAATTTTCTAGAGAGTGGCAGCATTTTGTCATAAGACTTCAAGCCAAGAAGGGGAAGCAGAGACAGAGATGGGTAGAGACAATTCGTCTGGAGGAAGTATTCCAATTATGGAGAGTAGTTTGTGGAGAGGCGAAGATATCCACATAGAGGTTGACACAAGGGTTCCAAAGTAGCCTCTAGAGGGAAATTTGATCTTGCTGCAAAGAAGCTCATTTTTAGTTCCAGAGACTGGAAAGTTTTTCTAGAGTGTCAGAGAGACAATTTTTCAGTCAGCAGCAAACAAGGCGACTTGAGTAGTAGTTATTCTAGGTAGTGCGTTTTTTAGGATGCATAAAGGTGGCACAGAGTCTGCATAGACCAGTTTGGAAGACTCACTTGGAGATGGCAGTTAGAGCTTGGATTGCTTGCGGGGTGAGGGAAATTCCTCATATTATTTTTTCCAATATTTTCTCTATAGGATTGCCAATTTTCGGCATCCAGTTGTACTCAGAATTTCTCACAACTGCTTAATAATAAAAAACCTTAATTGTTGCACCAGTTTTCCCACATAGGGTTTTTGAAGGGTCATTTGTCCAAAAATAACAGTTTTACATTTTTGTATGTGTCAGTATTTTCTCAGTTTCAAGTTTATCTTTCACAATGTTTATTTTGGTGAAAATTGCAGTTGTGAATTATTCGTTGTTTGTCATAGCAAATAAACTGCAAAATTAATTTACAATTGGAAGAATAATTTACAATTGTTGTAATAGTTAAAATTTTCACATGGTTCCAGAGCAAATTTGATCATAAAGGGAAGCTCATAAGTGGAAGAAGAAAATTTGTTGTTCAGAGGGAGCAGCAAGACGAATTTTCTAGGGTTGCGCAGTACCTAGCCAGGCAGTGTGAATTGTTTGGAAATTTGATTTTTCAGTGCACGGTTGTAGAAAAATTCGTCTTGCCAGATTGAGTGATTCCATCAGGAAAATGGAGCACTAGTAGCTCAAATTTTTGCTGATAAAATATCTTGTCTAGGCACAGAGGGTTTGCAACAGTTTTCTAGAGCATATTCATCATCGGGTGGAAGAGAAAGTGCACATACAGAGGGAATTTCTCTCAGAGTGTTTCTAGTTTAGAAATCCAATATTTCTAGTTGCAACAGGTAGTTTTTATCACTCTTGAAGGGGGTGCGAATAGAAAAGTAGGAAGCCAAGCAAAAGAGGGAGGAGATTCCAATTTATTTTTCTAGTTTTTGAGTTTCACAGATTTTGCAGCTTTGCACAGATGGTCATATGATATTTCCAAAATAGTTCATAAGACTTAATCAGAATGCAGATCTGGGAAGCATATCGACTTCCAATTGTCAAAGGCTGATGCCAGAGGAAGTTTGAGTTATCCAATGCAAGTTGCAAAGAGAATAACGGTCCCAACCAGGGACTACGCTCAAAATAAGATAGTAAGGCACCAGATCTAGGAGGAGGAGGAGGTGTATGAGACTCTAGCGTACTAGGATGGGCAGAATCCAATGTAGAAGCGGAAAGGAAATTACCTAGGTTAGTTCCAATTATTGCAGCAAAATCATCACCTTTGCTACAAGGGCCCACAGTATTAGTGTAGCAGGTTCAGTGTCAGTAAGTGCAGTCAGTTATTCAAGTGACAACTGAATATCTAGTTGCAGTCAGTACTTGAGAGGTAGTTGCAGTGACGTAGGCAGTAAAAATTGTAGTTGCAATTCTAGCCAATAGAGATTCCCAGCGCAGATTTATGCAGTCTAGTTTCCAGTACAGGAGGACAATACAAGTTATCAAGAGGGAGTAGAGAGATTTCCCATAGGGAGATTGAGACTCAAAGGGAGTCTAGTTTCAGAGGGAGCATCCCTATAGAAGTTAGTACTTCAGGATCTAGGGATATCAAACTCATTATTTCAGTAGTTGCAACAACAATTCAGAAGCAATAGCATAGCAGTAGCAGAAACAACATGAGTACATCAGATTACGCCTTGTTTGCAGCTATACCTCCAAAAGTGAGATGGGGTGATATGGAGCTTTAGTCCCAGAGTTGCGCAGAGGTTTGGGAAGGGTCGATTGAGGTGAGCATCCATCAGTGTTTTCTCATGGATCATTACCCTTGCTACAGGGGCCTAGAGTATTCAGTAGAAGGAGGATCAGTGTCAGTTGGTACCGTCAGTTCCGGAGTGACAGTTGCAGACTAGTGGAAGTCATATGTTGAGGAACGCGGAGCAGTGTTGATAGAAGTGCAAGAAGCATAGTGTAGAGTTAGCAACAACGCAAATTTCTCAGAGAAAAATGTATTGGCTTGTATTAGTCAGAGACTCAGAAGACAATTGTAGCATAGAGACACAACTGATTTAGTATTTTAGATGCTTCTCAATTGCAGTACTTGAAGTAGAATCAACAATAGTTGAGAGTGAGTTGCATCACAGATTCAGAGTTGGAAACAATATAGCCGTGTTAGCAACATCACAGATGCAACATCAAATTTGCGCAGTGGTTGGTGGGCAATGGCAGGAAGTCACAATCACCAAACATCAACAGTGTGCATAGAGGATGATGCAGAGACACAGTGTTGTACCAGTACGACACTAGAACACCTTGCCCACTAAGAGGGAGTGTTATTTTTTGTATCATTTGATGGTGTTATAGTCTTGATAATTGTTAGAGAGGTTATTAAACACTACGAATCCATAACCCACAAAAAGGTTTCAGGAAAATCTACCTATAAATGCCTTAATTAAGTTAATTAATCAGTAATTAAATCTTTCCTAAGTCTAACTTAAGGAAAATGATTAATTAACATTAATTAATTAAGGAAGGTGAGATTTCTCTAGAAACTCACATAGATCGACTAGGAAATGATCTCAGCCATTGATTAAGTTTTAATCTTGGTCATTGGAGTTCCAAATAGAGATTATAAGAAGAGTTCGATGGGTAGATGGAGGAACACACTTGAGATCAATTTCCTATGGCATATTTATTTTCCAGAGAGCAAAAACATTCTATTGGAAGAGATCAAGCGAGGAGGGGGAAGCAAATACAGAGAGGGTCTAGATAGTGAGTCCAGAAGAATTCTTCCAGTTCTGGAGAGTATCTTTTAAAGAGACATAGATATCCACAAAGGGGATGATGTAAGGGTTGTATAGTAGCCTCTAGAGGGAAATTCAATCTCGCTGCAAAGAAGCTCATTTTAAGTTCCAAAGGTTGGAAAGTTTTTCCAGAGTGTTGGAGAGATAGTTTCTTAGTCAGCAGTAGAAAGGATGGCTTGAGTAGTGGTTGTTCTAGGCACTACATTTTCTAGGCTACACAGAGGTGACACGGGGTCTACGTAAACTAGTTTGGGCAGATCATTTGGAGCTAGCAGTCAAAGCTCGGATTGCTTGTGGGGTGAGGAAAAATCCTCATAATATTTGTGCTAGTATTTTTTCTGTAGGATTTCTAGTTTTTAGCCTCTAGTTGTACTTAGAATTTATCATTGCTGCTTAATAATAAAAAACCTCAGTTGTTGCACCAATTTTCCCACATTGGGTTTTTGCAGGGACATTTGTCTAAAAATAACGGTGTCATATTTTTTTGTGTAACTAGTATTTTCTCGGTTTCTTATTTATCTTCGGAAGTATTTATTTTGGTGAAATTTTAGTTGTGAATTACTCTTTGTTTGTCATAGCAAATAAACTGCAAAATTAATTTACAGTTGGAAAAATAATTTCCATTTGTTGCAATAGTTAAAAATTTCACATCCAAGTCATCAAAGGGTTTCTACTTGGCTTCCATGTGGTCCTTGTTAGTCCCACATGGCACTACCATGTTAATATAAGATGCAAGAACCACCAAGTCCTCCCCTTTCATGTTTTGTAATAGTTTTACATTATATCTATTCTGGGGGAAAATTACTACTACAACATTATATTAGCTCATACCATCCCCAAACTCCTGAATCTATGTATCCATGACTTGTGAAATGTACCTAGAGTAGGACCCACCAAATGATGTCCAAATCATTGCAAATCCAACCCACACAATTTTTTATGCCCTCGGTCGTATTCGAATCCCAGATGTAACCATTCCTTGGTGGAATAATCCAGCCTTAACCACATCTAGCATGTCACAAGATTTGGTGCCTCCTCCATGCCTAGGATGCCCAAATCTTAGAAATGGGTTTTGTTACATAAAGGTAATCTAATAAGATGGGATGTGGCCTACGCACATAGGTAATGGCATTTGCCAACACCAAATTTCAAAAGATCATATCCAATACTTAGAAGGGAATCCGCCCATCCATGAAATGACCATGGAAAAGATATCTGGCCTCAATGCATATATGAGTCATGCTCAAGGGAACTTTTCTTAGTTTTCCTTAGACCCCAAATCACTAGATATTTTGCAAAGACATTAAATAAAATGGAAAGTTAAGGAAATATGGGGGATTTACAAATATTTCATAATATTAGGGCATTTTCCTAAAACACCAAATTTATGAAAATTATTTCCTCAGGTTGAGCATAAGCTCTCAGCGACCCTATGCCCCATCTAGTGTGAATAATAAGGTTACCAGTAAGACCCAACTACAGTAGATCTTGCATAAAGGAATAGCATGGCTTCATAAACCATTTCAACTAGCTTAAACACTATATAAAATGAAATATGCAAGGCAACCCAATCTGCGTTCTATTACAATTCAAATACTTCATCAGTGAAATGGGATTTCCTTATTCCTTAACAAGGAAGCATGAAAGGTTTGTGTGACAATTCATAAGGATTATAGGTCATGTGTTTACAATGAATCTTAAGCTTATACAACTGATGACAATTCTATGTTACAACAATTTATGAGTGTGCATAAACCCAAAGATCATCACATCATTTATAATCTAATTGACCATTATATCTCACTAGTTTACTCATTTAACACATAGCACATAGATTAAACTTGTAACATGTAAGGTGACCTAAAATCATGATGATGGTAGTAAACTACCCAATTCATGATCCTATAAGAAGATTGAGAGCTTATAAGATAACATGTTAACTAAGTGATCTTCAGATAATTAGTCATAACCATGTAAGTGCTATTTCAAATTCATGAAGATAGTAACAATCGCCTCATTCAATAATTATTTACTACCATGGACAATTAAGATAGCCTATCAACCATGAATATGCATTGATTCAAGCATTCCTTCATGAGTCATACAAAACCATACATAAGTGAATAACATAACATAACAAGCATAGTCATCATATTTAAATCAAATATGCATGATTATTATATTTATCTAAGTGAGTTGTATTAGTTGGAAACTAACGGAGGGACTTCCACTTTCCAACCAATCATAGGATAGCTACACTACAATCTCTCTTGCAGATGACCACCCCTGAGTTGGATCCAGAGTCTAAGGGAATGCTTGCACAAGGAAAATTTCACACCAATGGTTTAGTCGAACACTTAGGAGATGGATTCCACTATCTAGGTGGTTCATCAACCACTCTCTAGTAGTAAGCACCCCATTGACTCACTTATTCTTTGAGTTCCAAAACACAAGGCTTCACCTAGACTCCATAGGTTTTCTTAATTTTCGAGGATTGAATTTAATATGTAGGCGGTTTAATATCCAATTAGAAATAATTTAGTGGTTCATCAACCAACAGGAAAGCACTAAGTGATTCACCAACCAATAGCAAACACCCATTGGTTTAATTTACCATTCAACAAGCAATTAGTGGTTCATCAATCAATCAAAAAGCACTAAGTGATCCATCATCCAAACTGCAAGCACTAAGTGATTCATTAGCTAAATGCAAGAACTTAGCAGTTGAATTAAATCATTGAACTGCACACAGGCTCACACAAGGATTTTAGTAGTCTCAAAGACATTCAACATAAGTAACACCCCGATTCATAGGGCTCAAGCTTAGGGTCACATAGCACTAGCTCAAGGTCAGCTCCACCATTGCTAGATACTCAAGTCACACTTCACGGCTCCAAGTCATCTCAAATCATCCTTGAAGACTTTAGTCCTAGAGGAGATGTGAATTCCCACACACTAGAACTCAAAAGGAGAGGGAAGGTTCAATTCCACTAAAATCTTAAATAGAGAATGTTGGGCAATTGGATTCCAATCAAACAATAGAGCTCCAAATTCACTTATATTGCATGTATATCTAGAATTTCTTGCGCATCCCTTGATATAGCTGAGAGAGCACCGCCTTAAATCTTTGATGAATTTTTCCTTAAGGATTCATTGTGGTTGTATCTTCAATATATGAGAGGGAAAGGAGAATGGGTGTCACCTATCCTTCCACCACCCTAGTATAATCACATAATAGTTGTCAATAAACTCTCCCAACTCTAGGTCAACCCCATTCGCCTCATATTAAAATATTGTCAAGTGTCTTCCCAAGTTTGCAAGCAACTTTTGCATTAAATTTGACTATGTATGGGTTTTGAAACACGCAAGTAGGCAAGTAGTTTCCCTTAGACCAAGGATTAGTAAGGCTATCCCTTCCTCAGTTGTTTTCAGCTAATTAAGTTAATTACTGTACATTTAACTAGAGGTTCAACCAGTCGTGGTTCTCCATCCTAGTGTTGCAGTCACATTTATTATTACAATAAGCAGGGCTAGAACAGGGGGATGTTACAAACTCCACCCCCTTAAAGGACCACCATACTCAGTGTTCTATAATAGAGAACAAAAGCAATAATTGAGCCTTACATTTACAACATTTTCCTATGTCCTATTTTGTCATATCAATCCATGTCATTCATTATCCGCAATGCTTTCACAAGGAATAGATTTAGATCATTGCTTCCTAAGACACACCCAATATATTGCTTATCCTAATGAATTTGTACATGACTCCTTGAAACCAGTTTACTCAAGTTTCTTCTTCCTTACAATTGCACACCTTCTAAGTTCAGGAATCACCTTCTCTACCTTTGTAGTCCCTCGAGTGATCCATTCCTTGGCAAGGATTCCTCACACAGGAAAAGTATTGATGGAGTATCACAGCCAAGGCATCCCTCTAGAATGATCTAACAACACAACACTTTTTTCAGATCATATCTTATGGTGTTCAATACATATCACAAGGTTCCATTGTCACCACAATGGCCCAATCCATGAAATCTTCAGCTCCAATACACTTTCGTTGCACCACTATGATATTATTTGTAATAAACATCATATATCCTTGTTGGATAGTTCATTAGTTCACCTATATCACAATCATCCAATTATCATGAGATTAATCATAAAAAAGTTAAATCAAATTAACCCAAACTTTGATAGGTAATGACTTACATCGATACTTATATTTTTGGTTATCCCCTACTTCCTTTGTCTCTATAGGTAATAAGCCTACCTCATTGTCTTTACTAAGTAGGCCCCCTTAAACTCACATCCCAATGAGCATGGGGCATATTTCTTCTCCCATTAGTTACTCACCTTTTAAAGCCTAGGTAACCCCCATTCTGGGCAATCTATCTGTATAAAGGTTTTCCTGCATGGGCCCCCATCATCTACTCATCCTTTGAGGCCCATGATAACCTCATTCTAGGTAGTCTAACTATCCAAGGGTTTTCCTACATGGTCCCCCATCAACTACTCACCTATCCAAGCCCAGGCAACCCCCATTCTGAGAAGTATACATGTTTGGGGTTTTCCTACATGACGCAATCATTAGAGTCTTATTTCCAAGTGTTGATCTAGCATGCTTTATTATACAATGCATGGAGTTTTATGGTCAAGTGTCAATCTTGCATGCTCCATGGAGTCTTATAGTCAAGGTATCGATTATGGCTTGCCCCCGTGAAGTAAACAAAGTATCATGTGGTTGCCATGCCACCACAACAATCTTCTTCCTAAGTTCCTTGCTCCATCATTTCACCATTGTCACAACATTTATTTACCATGAGATGTACTCAAAATTTTCAGATCATAAATTATTTAAGTTTCCAAATGTGCTTCATTCAAAAGACAGACCTCATAAACATGAGACTTTTAAATCATGTTATTGGGTCCCCTTGCAGGTGGTGATATTATTATCATGGTGGTTTCTATATCACACCCAATTCCAACACTCTTCCTGCAATATGATCTTTTAATCATCCAAACAATTGTTAGTACTCATACATACAATCCTTTCATTGCAAGATTTACAACATCGTGAAGTGATCCCAAAATTATTGCACATTTAATAATTATATCACCTCCATTTGATTTCAAATAGACTAAAATGAAATTATCATACCATTGTATGTGTGCATCACATTCATTTTGAGCATTTCATAATAAAATAAAACTTTTATTCCAATAGACCAAAGAGTTAGAAATGAGAGATGAATATCTAAACTTCATGAGAAATTTCATTCTCTATTTTGTTTAGCATACATTACAAAAGTTATTGCAACTTTCCACATTGAAGGATTCCTAACTTAACCATCCCCTTCCTAGGAATCCATATAATACATGCATTAATTTTGAAGAAAAAGATATCAAATTCAACTTAAAGGAATTCTTACCCAATTCATTTCCTTTACCTTTGATTACCACTTGCCTTACTTAATTGGTTATTATCACAAGCACTATCAGATGAAGCCTTCTTGTAGGAATATAGTTGGCTTGTAGCACATTTTCTATTGTAATGTTCAACAGTCCTTGCAATGATCTCAATCTCACATATTAGTCACAACTTTATAAATTTATCTTCGTACAAGTTTCAATGAAATTTTCATAAACATATTTACATTAGGTATCCACTTTACAAATTCTAATATTCTCCTATCATTTTTAAAGTTAACTTTTTTCCTCTATTGTTTTCAAATATTTGCATGACTAGGCTCATAATTCCAACCATATTGTATGCACACTAACAGTGGTAGTTATCAACAACAAATAATTATTTAACATTTTCCCAATGGATATTCCATGTGACATGGAACCCATTAGATAACTTCATTGTATTACTCAAACATAGCAAGTACTAGTTCCTTATTTTCTTATTGTTCACACATTTATAAAACATAAAATATATGTTAGGAAAGCACCATTTCAATTAGGGGAAACTCCCTTCCCAAGATATTTTATAGCTCTAACATCATTGCCCAGCTGGTTCATATTGATGCAGTCAAACCCCCTTGGCTAATATGTTATTCTCATCTTCCCTCTAATGTGGTTTTGCAAGACAAGCTTCTAAGTTGATTAGAAATCTCATCATGTGCATAAACCTAGCAATTTTTATTAAACCAAAAAATATGTTTCTTTAAAATTTATCATAGGTCTATGGCCTAATGTTATTTCTTATAATAGTTATGGGGTCCCTCCCCTTGTATTCATATGCATATCAGTTGTCAATACACATCAATCGTTAGTCAGTATCTCCATACATAAGTTATAATATCTTGATTTCACAATAAACCAAACATTCTTGAATTCTTGCATTCAACAGCTCAACTCATATTAGACATTTGTAACAAACCAAACATTATATATTTACTTCAACAAGAGTACTTAAGACACGTGCACAACATTTTAATCTAAGTATCTCCCAAGCTCTATAACAGCTTTAAGGTTTCACAAGTATTCCTAAATAATTCAAGAGTACTTTTCAGTATTTTAGAGAGCTTGTGGGAATGTTTCATCATCTCTTTACATTGTTGCTTGTTGTTTCATGAATCTAGAGTTTACATGAGATATTCTTCTTTCATTTTATTTTTGGAACTCACGGATCAAGCATTCTTCTCCAAAATCTCAACATGCCAATAGCATAAGACCGATTTACAAAGATTTCATAAGACCGAGGCATCTACCCAAAACAACAAACTTATAAAATTGATTCACTCGACCTAAGCATAAGCTCTTAGAAACCTTGTGCCTTGTCTAGCGTGAATAATAAAGGAAAAACGAGGCTCTGTAAGTTGTTTCAACCAGCTTGAACATTGTACAAAATGAAATATGCAAGGAAACCCAATCTAAGTTTTGTTGCATATTCAAATACTTCATCAGTGAATTAGGATTTCTTTATTCACTGGAAAGGAGGCATGCAATATTTGTGGGACCATTCATAAGTATTATAGGTCATGTGTTCACAATGAATCTCAAGTTGATACAACTGATTATAGTTTTAATTTACAACAATATATGAGTGTGTATAAACCCAAATATCATCGCATCATTCATAAACAAATTGACCATTGGTTCTCAACAACTTACTCATACCACACAACACATAGATTAAACTTGTAACATGTAAGGTGATCTACAATCATGATGATGGTGGTGAGATTCCCAATTCATGATCATATAAGATGACAAAGAGATAATAAGATAATAGGTTGAATAAGTGATCTTCAAACAACCATTCATAATCATGTAAGTGATCCTACAAATTCATGAATATGGCAATAATCACCTTATTCAAGCATTCCTTACCACCATGGAAAATTAAGATAGATTATTAACCATGAATATGAAATGATTCATGGATTCCATCATGAATCATACAGAACCATACATCTGCCATAACATAACATAACAAGCATAGTCACCATCTTTAAATCAAATATGCATAATCATATACCTATCGGAGTGAGTTGGATCAGCTGGCAACTAAAGGATGGAATTCCACTCTCCAACAACTATAGGTTAGCTACATTTCAATATCTCTTGCATCTGACCACCCCTGAGTTGGATCCAAAGTTTGAGGGAATGCTTCCACAATGTAAATTCCACACCAATAGATTATTCAAACACTCGAGAGATGGAATCCATTGTCTAGGTTTTCATCAACTACTCTCTAGTACTAAGCACCCCAGTGATTCACTCTCTAAGTTTCAAAACATAATGATTCACTTAGATTCCAGAGGAGTATGTTGCTCAGCTTATGAGGATTGAATTCAGTATGTAGGTGGTTTAATAACATATTAACAAGAACTTAGTGGTTCATTAGCCAATAGGAAAGCACTAAGTGGTTCATCAGCCAATAGCAAGCACCCAGTGGTGTAATTTACCATTTTCCAAGCAATTAGTGGTTCATCAGCCAATCAACAAGCATTAATTGGTTCATCATCCAAATTGTAAGCATTAAGTGGTTCATTAGCTAAAGGAAATAACTTAGTGGTTGAATTCAATAATTGAACTACGTAACAAAAAAACATGATCACACAAGGATTTTAGTAGTGTCAAACATAGTCAACATAAGTAACACCTAGAGCCACAAGTTATATGCTTGGGTTAACAAAGAACCAACTCAATGTTAGCTCCAACATTACTAGATCACCCAAGTCACACTTCACAACTCAACATTGTCTCAAACCATCCTTGAAATCTCCAGTCCTCTAGGAGATGTGAAATCCCATGAACTAAAACTCAAAAGGAGAGGAAAAATTCAATTTCACTGAAATATTAAATAGCGAATGTTGAGTAATTAGATTCCAATCGAAAAATTGTTCCTTGAATTCACTTTTTTGTATGTATATCTAGAATTTATCTTGTGTCCCTTGATACAGCTTACAAAGCATTTCCTTAGCTCTTCGATGTGTTTTCCTTGGAGGGTCGGTTGAGGGTGTCTCTTAAATCTATAAGAGAGAAAGGGGAATTGACACCATTTGTCCTTTCACCACCCTAGTTTGATCTCATAATGGCTATCAAGGAACTCTACCAACTCTAGTTCTACCCTAATTTTCTCATATTAAAATCTTGTTAGATAATAGCTTCCTATGTTTGTAAACAAATTTCATATTAAATTCGACTAGGTATCGGTTTTCGAAACAATTAAGTAGTTTCCCT
Organism: Pinus taeda; assembly: GCA_000404065.3. Lineage (NCBI taxonomy): Eukaryota > Viridiplantae > Streptophyta > Pinopsida > Pinales > Pinaceae > Pinus > Pinus taeda. The sequence goes on from APFE031141373.1 coordinate 61,659, forward strand.
TAGGCTAAGGATCAGTAATGTTATCCCTTCCTTAGTTATTTTTAATTAATTAATTTTAATTATTATATATTTAACCAGAGGTTCAACCAGTCATGTCTCTCCATGCTAGTGTTGCAGTCACATTTATCATTACCATAAGCAAGAGTATAATAGGGGGGTGTTACACTAGGAAATCATGGAAACTCTAAGAAGGGCATATCTAAATCTGAAAGGAGGTTGGAATATCGGTATTATGGGAAGAAATTAAAAAAGAAGAAAGATTGTTTGTCTCTAAAAGAAATAAAGGAGATGGACAACAAGAATAATAAGTAAGAAAATGTAGCAAGTGATGTGTTACAAGAAGCTTTAATCCTTTTAGTAGGAAACATTTTTTATTATTCAATGATAAACTTTGGGGATTCATTTCATGCCACACCCCAAAGGAAATATTTCCAATATTAAAATGCTTCAATCCTTTTAGTATATAATATTGTGGATTCTTACGTCAAATATTGGGAAATATTTTCAAGATTATGTTCAAGGTGATCTTGGAAAGTTTTATTTAGGTGATGATGAACCTTGTAAAATTGTTGGAAAGGGTAAGGTGTGGATAAAATTACCCAATGGAAACCAATGTTTGTTTAAAGAGGTAAGACACATTCCTAATTTAAGAAGAAATCTAACTCAACGTGTAAGTTGGGAAGTGAAGGTTATACAGTCACATTTACAAGAAATTCATGGAAGGTCACTAGAGGATATCTACTAATAGAAAAAGGAGAGAAGGAAGGTACATTGTAGTTATGTACAGATAATGTTAAATTTTATATTTATTTAGCTCCAATTGGAGTGGATACAACATTGTGGCATCATAGGCATAGGCAAATGAGTGAGAATGGCACGTAGATTCTCCACTCAAGGAATTTATTGCTAGATTTGGAGAAGGTTGATTGGACTTGTGTGAGAATTATTTTAATTGAAAGTACAAAGAGTTAGGTTTCGTAAAGTTGGGAAGGGAAGAAGAGTGAAAATTTAGAGCTTGTGCATATGTATGTGTACTAGCTAAAGTATCATCTCTTGGTGGCTCTTATTATTATGTTATTTTTATTAACGATGTAACTAGAAAACTTGGGTTTATTGCATTAGAAATAAATGTGATACATTTGGTACTTTTAATCAATGGAAAGATTTGTTTGAGAATGAGACAAGAAATAATTTGAAGTGTCTTAGCTTAGATAATGGAAGGGAATATTGCAACAAGGAGTTTAATTTATATTATTCATACCTTGGGATTTTGTAAAGAGAAGACAGTTCCAAGAACACCACAAGAAAATGGTGTTTCAAAAAAGATGAACAGGATAATCAAGGAGTATGAGATTACATGCGCAATTTCCCTTACAGTTTTGGGTAGATGTTATGGATATTATTGTTTACTTCATAAATAAAAGGCCTTCAATTTCCTTAGATGATGGAATTCTAGAGGAGGCATGGATAGGTAAAAATATAAACTACTCACTTTTAAAGAATTTTGGTTGATTTGTCCATATTGATAGAGAAAATAGAACAAATCTTGAGGAAAAATCGAAAAAATGTACTTTTATTGGATATGGAGTTAATGGTTTTGAATATCACTTATGGGAATATGAAAATCACAAAATCAATAGTAGTAGAGATGTGGTATTCAATGAGAAGTTCATGTACAAATAATAGTTGCAAAAAAGAAACAGGAAAAGGAAAACACAAAATACACAATGTTTGATGAAACCACAAAAAAATAAATTCCAAAGGTGTCAAAAAATCAAAATATTCAACAACAACAGTAACATGCACCTCAAACTTCTAAAAATGTTGTTAAAACATAAACTAGGTTAAGTAGACCCCCTATTTGGTACTCTCCCTCATTGCATTATGTATTATTGACTATTTTTTATGAACTAGAAAGATATGAAGAAGTAATGTAGGTAGAAACTAGAAAGAAATGGGAGCAAGGCATGAAAGAAGAGATGGACTTTTAAATGCATAATTATACTTGGGACTTGGTCTCGTTGCTTGCAAGTAAAAGAGAATTGCAAAATAAATGGGTTTACGAGGTGAAGGAAGAAGGTGGAGGAAAAATAGGTAGAAAGAAAAACTTGTTGTAAATGGGTTTGCATAGAAGAAAGGTATGTATTTTGATGAAATATTTTATCCTCGTATCAAAATGACTTCAATTAGAACTATTTTAAGTTTAATGACAGTAGAATATTTGCATCTTTAGAAGTTAGATGTAAAGACATTTCCTCCATGGGTACTTGGAGGAATAGATTTATATGCAATAGCCATGAGGTGAAAGGAAAGGAAAAAATAGTATGCAAACTGAGGAAGAGCTTGTATGGTTTAAAATAAGCTCTAAGGTAGTGATATTTGAAGTTTGATAGGTTTATGAAAAAACAAGGTTATTGTACATGTCATTCTGACTATTGTGTTTATTTTAAGAGACACGATAATGACAACTATATTATCTTGTTATTGTATGAAGATTACACGCTTGTTGTAGGCTCTAACATGCAAGATATACATGTGCTCAAAAGAAAATTAGCTAATTAATTTTTATGAAGTATTTTGGTTTTGCAAAGAAAATCCTTGGTATGAGAATAACAAAAGACAAAAAAAATCATAAATTAACATTTTCTCAGAGTGAGTACATAGAAAAAGTGTTGAAATATTTAAAATGGGAGATGAAAAACCAATTAGTACACATTTGGGTAGCCATTTCAAATTGACTAAGGAGATGTGTCCCAATAAATAGGAGGAGATAGACTAGATGTCCAATTTTTCATCTTCATCGGTACTTGGCAACTTGAAGTATATGATGGTATGCACAAGGCCAAATATTTCACATGCAATGGGATTTGTGAGCACGTATATGAATGGTCCAAGTAAGAAGCACTGGAAGGTAGTAAAGTGGATTCTTAAGTATTTCAGAGATACTTCTACTCATGAAATATGTTTTGGAGGCTAAAACATTGTTGTACAAGGATATGTTGACTCGGATGTGGTAAGTGATATAGATAGCAGGAGGAGCACGACAAGGTATGTTTTTATTGTAGGTAGAATAGCAGTAAGTTGGATTTTGAAATTGCAAAGGGTTGTTGCACTATCAACAACAAAAGAAAAGTATGTTGCTACTACAAAGGCTAGTAAAGAGATGATTTGGTTACAGAGGTTCATAGAGGAATTGAGAAAGAAGCAAGAGAATAGAAGGTTGTATAGTGATAGTGAGAGTTCCATTCATACTAGAAATAACTCAACCTTTTATTCTAATACTAAGCATGTACAACTCATGTACCATTTCATACAATCAATTTTGGAAGATGGACAGTTGAAGTTGGAAAAGATGCATACTAGCTAGAATCATACAAATATGTTAACAAAGGAAGTAACTAACGAGAAACTAAATTTCTATTCAGTTTTAGTTGGTCTTCAATCATGATGATGAAGATGAGAAACTAGCCAAGTCCAATGTTGAGGCATAATCCAACAGGTGCAGTAGCATTGGAGTTGTTGCAATTCATCTCTAAGTTGTTGGGTTGTGTTATATTCTTTCCACGACTAGCCCACGTAGTTAACCGGGGGGGTTAGAGGGGGGGCGGAGCCCTCTCCCCCCTTGTTGCGCTGATTGCGTAGAGAGGAGGCCACAAGGGTTTTGAGGGGTGCAATTAACCCCACTCTATGGGGTCTAGGGCAGCGCCCTGGAATTTTTTGGTTTTGGAACCTACATTTGGTATCGGAGTTGTTTTGGCTTCAAGGGGACGCCTTTGTTTCTGAGGGGTTTCGCTCGGGCCTGTGGTAGACCCTGTTTAGTGGGATATCTGCGAGATCAATTTTGGTGGTGAAAGAAGATGGCAAGCAGTGGAAAGATAGATATCGAGAAATTTAATGGTCAAATTTTTGAGTTGTGAAAACTCAAGATGGAGGATCTGTTGGTGGATAAAGATCAGTGGATCGCGGTAGATCCGGGTACTAAACCAACGGGAGTGTCTGATGAAGAATGGAAGAAGTTGGATCGGAAGGCAAAGAGAATAATACAATTATGTGTCTCAGATTTAGTATTGTTGAATGTATGAGGGGAAGCTACGGAGAAGGCTTTGTCGGACAAGTTAGGGGCTTTGTACCAATCTAAGTCTATGGTGAATAAATTGTTCTTGCAGAAAAATCTGTATAACCTAAGGATGAAAGATGGAGACTTGGTGACAGAGCATCCGAATGCATTTAATACTGTGGTAAGTCAGTTAGAATATGTTGATATTAAAATTTTAGATGAAGATAAGTGCATCAGTTTGTTGTGTTCTCTACCAAATTCGTGGGATAGTCTAGTTATTGCAATAGATAGCAATGCAACTGCCTTGCAAATTGATGAAATAGTCTCATCATTGCTGACGGGGGAGATGAGACGGAAAAATATGGAGAGCCAGAATGGTGATGCCTTGTTTGTACGAGGACTGTCCCATAATAGAAACAAAAATAAGTCATAGAGTGGGAGATCTAAATATAGAGGGAGATCTAAATCTCCAAGAAAACCTGTAAAGGTGGTGTGTTGGAAATGCAGAAAGGAAGGGCACTACAAAAGGGACTGTAAATCTAAAGCTCCTGATAAAGGAAAGGGATCTGATGATGGTCCTTCTGCAGAGGCAAAAACCACCTCAGATGAAGGTGGGGATGTGTACTTGGCTTCTTCAAGTACACATGTAGATCATGAGGCATGGTTGATTGACTCAAGTGCATCCTTTGACTTCACTCCCCATAGAGAGTGGTTCTGCGACCAACTATTCTAGCCTTCCTATCATCCCCTAAGAAGACATCACCACCATCGTATTTCTATAAGCAAGTTGGATGATGCAGATGTAAAAACAGTGGGGAGCACTGGTATTGATGTGGGGAGTTTGGATTGGAACTCTGTACAAGCTGCAAGGTAGCATGGTTGTTGATGGGTGCAACAGTTATGTGGTTCCTGAAAGTGGAGCAGAAAATCTAGTGGTCTCTGGAGAGAAGGCAATGTTGTGGCATCAAAGGCTTGGACATATTGGAGAGAAGGGCCTTTGAATACTTCATGGTAAAGGTATGGTAGAAGGTATGAGTAATAACTCTCTAGATTTTGATTTCTATGAAAATTGTGTATATGGGAAGTAGAATCGAGTGATTTTCCCCTCTGCTGGTAAGAGGGTGAAACATATATATTAGAGCTTGTACATAATGATTTGTTTGGACCTGTGAAAGTTCCATCACTGGGTAAGTTTGTGTACTATGTATCATTTATAGATGACTTCTAAGGGAATACATGGATATATTTCCTTAAGAAGAAACCTGAAGTCTTTGACAGGTTTAAAGAATTCAAGGCTTTGGTGGAAAACCAGACAGAGAAGAAGATAAAGGTGTTGAGGACAGATAACGGTGGAGAGTTTTGCAATAAGGAATTTGAAGAATTCTGTAAAAGTGTGGTATAGCACGACAGAAGACTACTCCATATACACCTCAGCAAAATGGAGTTGCAGAAAGAATGAACAAGACGTTGATGGAAAGGGCAAGAAGCATGCTCAGTGGTGTCGGGTTAGGACAAGAATTCTGGGCAAAGGCAATGGACAGCATGTTACCTAGTCAATAGATCACCTTCATCAGCATTGGAGGATAAAACTCCACAAGAGGTATGGACTGGTAAGAACCCCTCTCTTTCACATCTGAGGGTATTTGGATGTGATGCATATGTACATGTTCCAAAGGAGAAATGAACCAAGTTGGATATTAAATCTGAAAAGTGCATCTTTATTGAGTATAAGGATGGTTTAAAGGGTTATAAGCTTTGGAACCCAGTAACAAGGAAGGTTGTGTACAATCAAGATGTGGTGTTCAGAGAGGTGAAAGATGTTATTAAACATGAAATCCAACAAAGGAACCTGGGAAGATAGAGTTTGAGCTAAAGGAGGAAGAATCAGACTCTACATCAGAGGAGGAATCAGAAGATGAAGAGCCACAAACTCCGAGTGTGAGAAGATCAGTTCGAGAAAGAAGGCATCCAGAAAGGTATATTCCATCCGCTTTCCATTCAAATTTTTCTTTATCTATTATTGATGATGATCCCAGAACTGTGAAGGAAGTAGTAGATTCAGAGGATGGAAAACTCTAGAAAGAGGCCATGGTTGATGAAATGGCATCTTTGCACAAAATGAGGCTTGGGATCTGGTGGAGTTACCAGCTGGAAGGAAACCCATTGGCAGCAAATGGGTGTTCAAGAAGAAGACAAATGTAGAAGGAAAGGTGGAGAAATACAAAGCTCGGCTGGTAGCAAAAGGTTATTCCCAAGTACCGGGAATTGATTTTGGTGATATTTTTTCTCCTGTTGCCAAGGTAACTTCTATTAGATTAATTTTATCTGTTGCTACTGCTTTTTATTTTGAGGTATAACAGATGGATGTGAAGACAACATTTCTTCAGGGGATCTGGAATAGGAAATCTACATGAAGCAACCTGAAGGCTTTGCGGTGAGGAGTAAGAAAGAACTGGTATGAAAGTTAAAGAAGTCTATGTATGGGTTAAAACAATCACCAAGGATGTGGTATCAGAAATTTGATACATTTATACGGGTACTTGGCTTCACGAGAAGCAAAGCAAATCACTGTGTGTATTTTAAATTAATTGGTGACCGTGTTATTTATTTGTTCTTGTATGTGGATTATATGTTGCTGGTTGGAAATGACAAGGAAATTATCCAGGATTTGAAGACCCAATTGTCCTCCAAATTCGACATGAAAGATCTTGGTGCTACAAACTATATTTTAGGAATGGAAATTAAAATAGATCGGGCAAAGAGGAAGCTCTGGTTACACTAGAGGAAGTATGTCGAGACAATATTGTAGAGATTTAATATGCATGATAGTAAACCGGTTAAGGTTCCTATTCCCGTAGGTGTAAAGTTATCTGTTGAACAGTGTCCCAAGACACAACAAGAGGAAGAGGACATGTCCCGTGTTCCATATGCAATTGCAGTCGGTAGCTTGATGTATGCAATGGTCTATACTAGACTAGACATTGCACATGCAGTGGGAGTATTGAGTAGGTTTATGTCAAAACTAGGAAATGAGCATTGGATAGCAGTGAAGCGAGTTTTCAGGTATTTGCGTGGCATTAATGATTATGGTTTTTGCTACCAAGGAAGACCAGGATTGGACAAAGTGTTGGATATTCGTGGCTTTGTTGATGTAGACTGGGCTGGAGATCTGGATTAGAGAAGATCTACAAGTGGGTATGTGTTTAACCTCTTTGGAGGTGCAGTCAGTTGGATGAGTAAGAAACAATATGTAGTGGCACTATCAACTACAAAGGTAGAATACATGGAAACCACTCATGCAAGAAAGGAAGCAGTTTGGTTGCAGAGATTGTGTTCAAATATGGGGTTAGTACAAGGAAATATAAGGATAGGCTGTGACATCCAAAGTGCAATTTTCTTGGCAAAGAACCATGCATATCATTCAAAGACAAAGCACATTGATGTTCAATATCACTTTGTGAGGGATATGATAGAAGACAAAAAGGTGTTGCTGGTAAAGGTGGACACTTTGAAGAATACTACAAATACATTGACAAAATTTGTGAGCTCTGAGAAGTTCTCTTGGTGTAGAGAAAAAATGGGCGTTGCAGGGTTGGATAAAAGACTAAGCTCTCTTGCAACCCCATGTGGAAAGAAAACAACAAGTGGGACAATGTTGGATTGTGTTATATTCTTTCCATGACTAGCCCATGTAGTTAACCGGGGCGGTTAGAGTGGGGACAGAGCCCCCCCCTTGTTGCATTGATTGCATAGCAAGGGGGTCACAGGGGGTTTGAGGGGTGCAGTTAACCCCGCTCTATGGGGTCCAGGGCAGCGCCCCGGAAAATTTTGGTTTTCGAACCTACATAAGTGAGACATTATTGGTTGTGGAGCTCGATTATCTTCCTAATTTAGATATCTTGTTTGTTATTCATGTTTGGACCCCATTTCTCAACACCATCTACTTCTTCTGTTGAACACACCCATTTGGGAAGTTATGGCGCTAATAGAGGTTCCTATTTAATGGAATCAATTAGAGCAAGGTGAGAAGGTGGAGATAGATTTTCATGCTTGCTATCTTCATCTCATGCATAAATCAAAATAGGATCAAAAAATTTGGAAAGAGAAGATGGCATGGCATTAGAGATGGCTCAGAGGTTGAATATGGCACAAATGTAAAATTAGGCTTGCAAGGTGAGAGATTTTTTATCAAAATTAGCATCTTTCCTAATAATAATTTCATTAGGTTGAGGTTGAATAAAGTCTATATCCTTTTACATATTCAAAATATCCAAAAAAACACTTACCATTTTTAGGTTGCAATGCTTTCCTTTTTCATTAAAATGTGGGCCCATGCTTCACTACCAAACACGTGCAAGTGGATTACATCCAACTTAATTTTATTCATGCTTCATTCAATGTTATATATTTTAAATCGTTTGTGGAAGTACAATTTATTATGTAATGGGAAAAATTAATGGTGTTTTCCCAATAATGAAGACTTAGTCCCTTAGATTGGATCATACAATTGGTCATTTCCTTTAACATTCACTTATTTCTCTTAGCAATGCCATTATACTATGGTGTATATGGAATATTGTAAATATTGTATATGGTGTATATGGAAAATTATACTATGGTGTGTAGTGTAGGAGGTTGTAAATTCATTATTAACATATTTTCCTCCATTATATGTTCTCAATTTTTGCAACTGGTGTCTAAATTATTTTTCAACAAGGAACTTATAGACCAAAAACATGTCAAAACTTCCCTCTTGATTTTTAAAGCATAAATCCAAGCATCCAAAGAAGTCTTCATTGAAATTTAAGAAGTATGTGTACCCAAAGGAAGAAGGAGAATAACACAGACCACTCAAATCACGATGAAAAACATGCAAAGAGGTCAATACATGCTAAGAGGCATGTTAGTCAAAACTATTGTAAACACAGTCAGCACAAACATTGTCTCTAAAATAAACAAGAGGAAGACCAATGACCATATTTTGATTACATACCTATTAAAATGAATGATAGCTAAGATAACCAAGCCACTCATTTCAAATTTTACTCAATTCATCGAGCAATAAAATTTGATATAAAAGATGATAACCATAACTTGTCAAATTTGTACAACTGGATAATGTTATCAACAATTCTAGTTGCTAGAAAAATCTTAGGGATTTTAAAATCTTTGATTACAACTTGGTGACTTGAAAACTATATTTTTTTACCTTTTCCTAAATGAGTGATTTGATATATTGATAGAAGGTTGTAGGAGATACTTGGAAAATATAATACATTATTAGAATGAAAAATATTTAACTAAATTGTTCCATACCTTATAACACTAACAGATTTATCATCACCAACAAATATTTTTTTATTGGTATGTTCATTAAGAGCAACATAAATGGTTTTATCATTTTTCATATGATAAGATGCTTTAGAATCAATAAGCCACACATGAGAAGAAGTAGATATTACATTAGAAGAAAAACCAGAAGCACGAAGTGCATGTCCATGAGAACAAGAGTTGAAAAGAGAAGAACCAAGATTGATATTGTGTTTTGGCATTGATGCTTCTAAGGCCTTTCTAGCACTTTTGTATTCTATATTACCATCTCACCCATAGAAATTGCAATGTCTAATAGTCTTCCTACAATTTGATTTTGGTCCTTTGTCACCATTCAAGGGATCTAAAGCTCGTTGAGAGAGTTTAGGACCCATGGCCTACTTCTTGTTGCAAGGATGTTGTGTTATGAACCTTGCACCTTAAAAATGATAAAATTAATAATACAATACTCTTCAATGGTAAACCTCCTTTTATAATGAATACAATGTACAAAAGAATATTTGATGATTATATTACTAGGACTCCTTAGTATATATATAGGACACAATGGGTAGAATTATATAAAATGGGACCATGAGGGGTTCTAGCCTACATGACAATATAACAATAGAAATATAATTACTTAATATATAGGACTTAATAAGGGGTTTTAGGGTTAACATGGGACTTATATACTTAACATGCCCTTCACTTCAAACAAGTGTTGTCCTCGACACTTGAATAACTCCTACTAATTATGCAAGAATAGGTCATCTTCTCATGACATCTCTTCAAATAGTAGGTTCTTCTATTTAATGGTCTACTCCACGATTGTCAGGCTACTCAATTCCTTAATCGTTGTTTCAAGGGTTGTTTCTACTTCTAGTAATATTTTCCCTTATTCATTTATCTCTAGTACACTTCCCATCTACAAACGAATAGCACGGTCATGATCTCAATTATGTGGAAGACCCTTAGGCATTAATCCAATACCTTAGAATGATTGTTGATAACTTTTTGTAGATCCATTGGAGCTGAGGATATATATGTTTGAACATCTAATGAACACAATTGTGCAATTACACCTTGGTTTCCCTTATTTACCAATTTCCTCGTGCAATTAGACATTTCCTTAATAGGTTCCATTGGATACCTCTAAGCTCGCTTTCATTTCCTTCTAAGAAAACCCTTATGAAAATTTCTTCAAAATTAGGGGAAATTGTTCCCAATGATTGTAACCATTGGACCCCAAATACCACATCAGAAACACCCATTTGGATTGCAATCCTAGGAATAACCAACAAATACTCCCCCATATTCAACTTATATTATGGTAATTCCCTAAGCAATTTATGGTACCTCCAGCTACAATAATTACTTGAAATTTTGGTGTTGGATAAACAAAGCAATTTAGAAGTTTAGTCAATGTGTAATTGATGAAGTTATGGGTACTACCTGAATCAATCAATATTGTTACATTTTGGTTTTTGATATGTCCTTTTATCTTGAGGATTTGTGGAGTTTCTACTTCTTGATATTCTTCATCTTCTTGGTCCATGTAGAATAATTTCTTCTCATTGGATTTATGTTCCTTATTATAATTGTTGTCACAATTGAAATGTAGTCTCTTTGTTATTCTTTCATCCATTTGTTGAGGAGTTAACCTTGTTGGTTTAAGAGAGAGAACATCATTTTCTCTATAGTTATTACTAACCAATTTTCTAGAGACCATATTTTTAATTTCAACTTTTATTGATAGACTAAAAGCATGCTCTATAGATTTAGGTTCAAAAAAATTCGCCTCATTTTAGATACTTTCCTCACTTCCCATGAATAGGTCTAACAAATTACCCTCTAAGATATTTTTTACTTTGATACTCAACTTCTGGAATGTTGAATGTGCTCTGTAATTGAACCTATTGTTGAAGATTTACCAATTAACTAAAGAATGTATTTCTCTTAATATCCCCAATATCAATTATTCTGTAAAAATGGACGAAGACATAACAAAATCATTTTCCTTTCACAAAGCCATTGATATTATACATGTTGGTCTTATTCTAAAAGTAGGGATGTTATATTTGTTAAACAGACATGGTTAACCAGAAACAAATGGAAAGATAAAGCATTCTAAACAGACATGGTTAACCAGAAACAAATGGAAAGATAAAGCATGCGATGCTATTTTTATTAACAATCTGATATACATTTATAGTACATTTGGTGACCGTTGGGATTCACATCCCAAGGTCTCTTGGACTGCTTTGTCCATTTGGCTTCCACGCTAACCCTTTAGGATTAGGTGTCCAACATTCCCCCCCTTAATCCGAAGAGTTATGTATGAGTCCAAGAAAAGAGCTGTAATACAAAATGTGCAATAATGCATGGCAGCACTAGGCTGAATGTGCTCTATGAAATGTTGGTAAAAAAGGGCGGTGGTTTAAGGATAGCCACCAACATTGGAACGCTTAGTGCAGTTCCCGGAACTCTTCCAAAACTGGCAAGAAGCTGTAAGTCTTCTGCTAGAGGAAGTGATCCTATTGTTTTAAAGAGGGAAACCTTCAACCGTAAAAGAGAGGTCTCACCCCACATAAAGGTAAAACTTCAACCTGTAAAAGGGAAGTCTCAACCTATGATGGTTTAAGGATGACCAACAACTCTGGAATGCTTATGCAATTCCTGGAACTCTTCCAAAATGGCAAGAAGTTGTAAGTCTTCTGCTAGAGGAAGTGTCCTCAATTTTGTCTCCGAAACTCTTTCAAACTGGCAAGAAGCTGTAAGTCTTCTGCTAGAGGAAGTGTCCCACATCGCCAACTGAAGGCATGTTCAGGCATCTTTGTCTCTGGCTACAACTCTGAAACTGGTGTGGCAGGTTGTGGCTCAGGCTCGCTTGATGTGGCTTTGAAGGTTGTAGATGACCATCATTTCCCCCCCTGTCAGATACAAGGTGAGAAGATGGAGAAAACTCAACTGCAAGACTGTTCAATATTCTGGAACAAGTTCTGACATGTGTTTGAAATATCTTCTTAGCTATTGATGCCCATTGCCAAGAAGCGATCCATCCTAGATGAATCTTTGTTCTTGCAGGACGTTTGTTTCTGAAGCATCTGTTTGAAGAATGGCTAGTTTTATGGCAGTGCTTACATGGATGAAGATCAAAACAGTGATATTTCAGATGGCCAACTCGATCACAGTGTTGGCATTTCACAATCTGTTGTTGTTGTTGTTGTGGTGGAAGAGGAGTAGAATCTGGAATAGCTGGAGGTGAACTGTCATGAGGATTAGGTGAACTGTCATGAATGAATCCAACACTCTGAAACTGAATGGGCTTTGAGTAGTCTGGAATATGAAAGGACAAGCCCTTGTCATATCCAATACCGGTTCTATGCTTGTTGTGGACAAGTTGTTCCCAAAGTCTGATGATGGGCTTGGGAAGTGCAAACTGAGTTTCTGCATCTGCATGTACAACTGCTGCTTTATTGGATACTAAATCTGCTTTATTGACTTGCTTCTGATGGGTTGCAGTCTCAATGTTCTGAATAGAAACATGTCCAGAATGATGATTCCTCTGTTTTAATTGTTCTTGCTGAAGCTGAGATTCAAGTTGTAAAAATTCAATCTTTTCATGTACATCTTGTAAACAACTATGAATATCGGTGAGAAAATCCTTGCTGATTTTGACTGTATTATCCATAGTAGAGAGTATTAGATTGTCCACTAACTCTAATATTGCACCAATTGGAGCCATTTTTAACCTCAAAAATAGTAAAACAATGAGGAAAAGATGGACACCAATTGCTCTTTTATATAAACTTATGGCAACAACTTCAAATCAATTAGCTTGCAATAGATTCAACACACAAAGAATGGTGATATCCGGAAAACAGGCTCCTCATTCAAAAATGAATTTTCTTCAATTCACCTGAGAATTTAACTTCCAACAAAGCTACAAGAAATTTAGGCCTCAAAAAGATATTTTCCTATACCAGCCTTGAATCGAAGGGAACTTGTCCTGGCAACAACTTCAATCTAGTTCAATAACAATCTCTGATATGAACAACCTTTAAGAAAATACACCATTTCGATCTACAAAGGATAGTCTTGGCTTGAAACAATTTCCACTGAACTCCTAAATAATGCCAAATCGCTGCAACTTTAAAGAATATAAACAGTCCCCAATTCTTATGAACATTGAACTCTGTCATTCCCAAAAATCCCCCAGCATAATCACTTTCAAAGCAGAAATAATGGCTATAAAAAGGAAATACCCTTGTGGATTATCTTCCTTTCGAATGCAAGTATCGAAATTAATAAAATAATTATTTGAAGTACCTACACCAACGCTTCTTCAGATATATCCAAGTCAGGAGACAAACGAACTACTGAAGATTCACACACCTTCTTGCTCAACTGGTTGGAAAGATTCCCTCAATATAAAAATTTACGATGAGCAGATGCGTAACAGTAGGAAATATTCCCTCAATATAAAAATTTACGATGAGCAGATGTGAAGTTTATTTGGGATTGCTTCTGGTTCTGCTTTTGACGTTGCAATCCACAACCACATGGAAGAATTCATAGTTGATTATGTAACAATTGTAGACATGCAAAATTTCAAACAAATTAACTAAACTAAGGATCAATACACCACAAGAATAGATACTCAACCCCCCTTAACTATTTATCTACTTCAATTTACTAGGAGAAGCATGAAACACGTCCACTGCACTGCAGAAAGTATCCTAATCCAACCAATATTCAAAAAGCATGGAAACTAGCCCATTCTCAAAGGATTCATAGCGTCATTACGATGCTTCAACATTGTGCCTTGTTTGTGATGTTGTTAGAAAGCCAATCCAAACCTTCATACAGTCCTTCACCATAAGTAGCACAGGTACTCTGGATATACCATTGACGCTGACGCAAAGAATGCAGGCCAAGCTTATCAGTTATCTCAGCAGCATTCATTGCATTGGGAAGATCCTGCTTGTTTGCAAATACGAGGAGAACAACATCTCGCAACTCATCCTCATTCAGCATCCTATGCAATTCATCTCTTGCTTCAACAACACGGTCCCTGTCATTACTATCAACCACAAATATAAGACCCTGGGTATTCTGAAAGTAATATCTCCATAGTGATCGGATCAAAGGAGTGTGCAGATTGATATAAAAGGTTTGTGACACCACCACAATATTACATCAAACGTGAGGGAAATCATCGTTCGAAGATGGAGAACGTGATTGCCCAAATTTGGTCATTGATTGGTCTCTTCACTCTCCTCCAAAACTTCCTTCCTCCATAGTTGCTACAATTGTTGAATCGATGGATATTCCTGTTTCAGGAACTTTCAATACCTATTACGAACTTGACATTCCACAGTTCAATGGGAATTATGGAGCCAATCCAAATGAGGTGTACGAGGAAGTGGAGCTCTACTTAGCCAGCCTCGACGCCATTAAGGGAGCCTGGAGACTAACAATATTTCGCACCAAGGAATCGTGAAGTGTGAATTTCTCAGGCGATACCACAGTGGGGCACAAACCAGTTTGTTTTCATTGAAAAAAACGGAGAAAATGGGAGATGCTTTACAAAACCACTACGCACTTATTCAAATGAGCAATTATTCAGAACGCAGGTAATGTTAGACGCAGGTGTCAGCGCATCCAGATGAACAGGCCACCACAGTTTAGCAGAATGCAGGCTACGGTTTAATGCTAGGCGCAGGTACCATGTCAGGCGATGGTTTAATGGAATATGCAGAACAGCAAACGTTCATGGACAAACCTTCAGGCAGACAGAGAGCAGAGGTAAGGAATATGACAGACAGGTTGGGGGCAGTGTAATACCAGATTTCAGTTTTCAAATCTCACACTGCATAGAAACGCTGGCAGCATTGTAGGAATGCTGGAAATGGAGCGCTCACAACACTATAGGGCCAGGTATTCGATGGGAATACCAAGCGTTACTCATTATAATTTCAGAGAGCAGATTATTACGACTGAGAAGATTCAGAATGGCAGAGAGAGGCCAAAAACAGCGCTGGAGAAATGACAGGTTAGCTGAGAAAATATTCATGAAATGATCTGTACATACACATAAGGGCCATAAAACAAATGGCTCAAAATAATTATGCAAGGCAAGAATACGCCTGCTCTAATACCATGTTAAACACACATGGGCAGCAAGAACAATATGAAAGATAATCAGGAGTGTACAATTTTTATTAACAACTAATTTACATTTATAGTACAATATGTGACCGTTGGGTTTCACATCCCAAGCTCTCTTGGACTACTTTGTCTATTCAGCTTCGACACTAACCCATTGAGGATTAGGTGTCCAACAATTATTATAAAAACATGTTAGTGTCATGACTTATCTAGGCATCTCTTTGATGTACGAGGCTCTATTGTAATTTGAATATTTGTGTAACATTACCATACCCTCCTCTAAATTTGAACCTTCAATCCCCAAGGACAAAACATCTGTTCTTAACCATTAAACCCACATAAAAATTAACAACTTAACATGATGCTATATAGAAAGAATCCCAACACCATGGAAACTATTCATTCCTAAAATTTATGTAGGACAAACATGGTATAAAAAACATAAACAAACACTATGTTATCAACTCATATGTTGGATTTCCCTTCATTTTTGTGCATTATCTTAAAATTTATCTTCTTTTCATGATTGTAAAAATATACAGCATTAGTTGTATGATCACATGATTTGTCATTTAAAATTCCTATACATATTTAAAAATGAAATCATGTATGGTTTTAGGTGTAGAAAATTGTCCCATAGTTACTCATTTTGGATTCTTAATGATTGTTTCCTTCATGCAAGCTCTATACATATCGAATTTCAGTTAGACAAGGTAAGGTAGACTCCTAGAGTTATTGTTTTGGCCCTACCTCAAATTAAGTAACTTTGTGTAAATTATTCTATATAAATTAGACATAAGCACATGGATTCTAGAATGGGAGTTTTAGCCTCAAATTTATCATGGAGGAAACTTAAAGATTATTCTACATATTATCTTAGAGGATTCATGACATTTATGAGCCAAGTTTTATTTTTAGTCTTTAAGGTCTTGCTTCAAGAGGTTCATTAATTTCTTTGTTTTGAAACGATTGCATTGAGAGACCCTATTATGTAAGGCATATGTAGCTTTGAGTTTGTTTCCATAGTTTTTATTTTCTAAAACTTTCATTCCTTGTTATTATTGAAATAAAAGCCAAGAAGATAAATTAGATGAAAAGAGACAAGAAATTGTAGAAACTTTTAGTGATATATTTCTAAGATCTCCATTATACTATTGTGTGCAATTGAATTTTCATTGTTAGTTCAAATTATAGGTATATCTTGAACTTACATACCATTCATTACTAGTTTGATAATCTCTTTAAGTTTGTTACAAATACAAGTGATCTCCTTATAATTATAGAGAAATATATAAATTTTCTGTTTTTTTGTTGTTCTTTTATTTGCATATGGAGATTAATCTCATGCAAGATTCCACTTAAACGTGAATTTCAAAAATAAATTTCATATTGCCTACTCATCAAGAGCCTTAGTAAATAAATATATTTTTGGTTAGAAATATTTGAAAAAAAATCACACACATTGATGTCCAATTTTTTTTTTTCTCTAAAAGAAAGCCACTTTGAACCCTTCGTAGAAGAAGGCTTCTCTATTTCTTTGGATAGAAAAGGGCATGCACTATTTTGTAAATTCATAGATCTTGGTAAATTTGTGGAATGCATATTGATTTGAATTGAGGTCATTATTGTTACTATAATTGGAAAAAAACAACACTCATTTTCTTTAGGGGAGCTCTACAATATGTAGAAACTAGCATTGTACCTACTAGTTGAGTACTTGCTAGCATATGCACTATTCAAACATTTATTTTCCAATTTTCTTATTAGGAAAGAGTCCCTATTCGACATAACCTATCCATCATGCTCACACTCTTAGAAGCATTGAATTATATGAGGAAAGTATTCATGTATAGGGAACGGAATAAGAACATTGTAGTAGGAGAAAGATATGTATAGAAAATATCCGGTATTTATACAAACATTGGTAATTTGTATATAAAAATAAGTGTCACCTTTCCAATGATTATAATCTCAAAGCACATATCAATAATTTAGAAAACATTACATACATGTCATATGTTCACTCTATCACTCTCCTTATTCCTTCTAACACTTTTGAAATCATAACTCTTCATCATGTTTCCACTTATCCGTTATGAGTCAACTCTTTATTTCAATTATCTTGATATATTTGCATCATTAAAAATAACTCTTATTAATTTAGACAAAATTCATAAAACACACTACTATATTTGGGTATGAATTTTGATGTTATTTGAATCTTAATATGTCTCTAACAATGTTGAAAGTTAAGTTAGAAAAGCATTGAAAATAATAATCAAGGTTCTGATAACACTTTAATGAGAACCATATGGCAAGCTTTATTTGCTTCAAAAAACCAAGTGTTATTGGAAGATTGATGATATGTACAATGATGCAGAGATATTTTTGGTTTCCTAAAATCTCTATCAACTATCAATATTCCATTGATATGTGGATAGTGTGACAATACATTGTCAATATTTCAATATCATCTAATTGAAAGTGTGATGCTCTTATTTGCAAAGACTATTCATTTCATTTTTCTCAATAAAAAGATATTATGGAGTTTTTGATGATTTATAGTCAACAAGTTTTCTCTAATATTTCCTCCCACCACGGCCAACTCTGATGATGTTTCTAAATATTGATGCTTTTGTTGATTGTTATTTTGTTATTGTGATGACATCAGTATTAACTATTCAATGATAGGATACCACAATTTTGATGGTTTTTGGTATCTTTTTGAAAAAAATACATGCTTGATGCCTAAATGTGTCAGAAGTCTGATGAGAAATAAGATTAAAAAGGATGAAAGTAAATATTCTAATATATGATTTATCCCACTACAACTAAATATTTCTTAGATGAAATCATGTCAAAATATAAAGGATATACAAGACATTCAATCCATGTCCTATTTGAGGAATGAATTCAGGTTCCATCCAATAACCTTTAGTAACGTTTCCCCAAATATCAATAACTACAAATTGAAAATCAATGTCAATAAAATTCATGACTAATATAAAGGAGAAAGCTTGGACATATGAAAGTCTTGTGTGGTTCAAAATCAACTCAACCACTTGCCTAAATATACCAAAATATATCTATTAATATACACCTTGTTATCCAAAAAAATAGTTGTCCCTACAACTCAAAAAGCATGTTATCAGTCTAAACACATATTAAAAAGCATGTTATCAATCTAAACACATATAAAGTTAGATTATCACATATATGAGATAAAAATAGTTTCAGCATAAGTATTTTTATATGTTATAAGAACTTTGTTCCTACTTATAGGCCAATCTTAACCAATGTAAATTTTGCTAGTATCATATCAACACAAAAAGTCCAAAAAAAAAAAAAAAAACAAAAACAAAACAAAATATGGATCATCATATTTAGCAATGGTAAATGGTTTCTATATCCATGCAAAATGTACCTTAATAGATGGATTATATACTCCATTGCAAAAGAATACATTTCCCATAATAGTGTCAAGTTGTGGATGATTCCCTCACCTTCCTCTAATTCTATAAGGAAATGAAACATTTGAAGTACCAAGAAATAATCTGAAATTCAGATTTGGTCAATATGCGTGCACTTGAATTTATATGTAGAAGTTGATCTTAAGAGTGTAATATAAGCCATCCAAATATATGTGGAGGATTATTAGAGTAAATTTATGTTTAAAATGGATCTTATAAGAAATTGATTTTTGGTACTTCTTCACAAGTTTAGATCTCAAAAATAATCATAAAAATAGTGGAGGTCAAGAGCTTCAAGGTCTTACAGCTAATAGTAGTTTGCAGTGTGTGTGAGTGTTATCGAGAAAACTAGTGTCTATTCAGATCTACTAGTCCCACTAAGACGGGTAGCTATCTTAGAAACAAACAAACTAAAGTTAATTTTGTTTTCCTTTATGAGAGATAGACAAGAGAGAAGCAGAGAGTACCAACCTCAGTCTTTTGCTTGGCTCCTTGCTTGTTTCCTCCCTCCTTTGACAGAGCTTCGCCACTCCTTATTTACTTGTCCCGCTTCAAAGAACACCTATAGAGTCAAAGTAGCATAATACCATCAAAGCATAGAGATCTGTAATCATAAGCAATATAGGATCAAATGTATATTAACCATAAAAATGCATATATCAATACAAGATTTAGAGATATACAAGAATATGGAGGAAAACTCAAATAACTTTATTGATAGAAGTAGTAGAAGAGAGGATTACAACCCATTGGTCTGACCCACCCCATCCTCCAGCATGGAAAGCCCTCTTCAACCTCATGAAAAAGCTTAACATCACCCAAACAATGTGCACAGAGAAACCAACAACACTTCCTTACAAAATACAAAATTCCAACCTCTGGATCTCTAGGATGAGGGATCCATATATAGATGTTTGCAGGTGGGTGAGTCAGCTTCTGGGATTTTTATTAGTGTCATCTCTCTGATAGTTCTTGGTTCCACTTGGAGATTTCATGATCTCTTACTCATCCATGGGTGAATTCAGAGAGGCAAGTGTCAGATGGGCAGTTTCTAGAAGATTCTCTGGGTTTCCACCCAGCCAACTGCCTCTGCCATTTGTCTACTCTCGCTCATCACACCCTATAGAATGTCTTTCCAGTATGCATCGCACTTTTTTCATGTGGTATGTGAGATGCATCACAGCCTTAGCACTGAGCAGTCTGTATGGTCCTGTTTTGACCAGTTCTGAGTAGTTTTTCAGGGAGAACTTTTGGGAGATGATGTAATCAGCTGACCTTGCTCCTCTAGGGTATGAAACAACACTTTTAGTGACTTAGAAGCCCTTGGTTTATGGACATATGTGATTGGCATTGCAGTGCCCAAATATGTCTATAATAGTTTCCCCCTAAAGCATGAGGTCGTAAATCTTCTAATGTCAGGTGAAATGCTTTATCATCAGGATCCGAGGTTTTTCGAACTGGAAGGTGACCTATAATAAGATACAATACAATACATTATCTTCATAATATTTTCATGATATAGCTGAGGCAGGCATTCCCATGCTCAGCGTTATAAATTCATTTTCATGTACATAGGACAACCAATCGTCTGTATGGCAAACTGATGATTATGGTAGAGCCATCATCCCTTAGCTTGGATGATTATCTATGCAACAATGATGTACCTTTGATGTCTTTATTTTCCTGAATATATCGCAGCCCAGATGGATGAAACTAGATCTGAGGTCTTCAAAACTCATTCAATCTTCGCCCGAAGTACAAGTCGATACATGTGAAAAGATGTTCTGACATCGAACATGGAAAGACATCGCCTGATTACTAGCCAATGATGTAAGTTGTTAACAAGCATGAGAGGAATCACTGATAATGATAATGACCCTCAAGGTACTACAGTATAGTTCACGCGGTGTGAATACATGAGTTGATGTCAAACACCATGCAAAATCTTTCAATCGAAGGCCATTGATGTAAACTTGTTGCCGAAACTGAGAAACTTGCCATTGAGGCATGCAAGCTTCAAAGTACTGAAAGGGTTGTTCCTAAGTCGACTTCTTGGATAATGAGCTGATGTCGACAAGAAGTGACCCGTCGTAGGAGGGCCTTAATGAATCCCACATCTACGACACGAAATGGAGCAAATGATTTTGTGGAGGTGAAAACAATCTGATGATACAAGTGTTACACAACAATTTGTCACTGTCCCTGCTACCCCTCTCCCATATCTTGCAGGACTCATTCCAGGACCTATGAGAAGTGACATGGCCTACAAGCACTTGCATTGCATTCCTCTGAGCATGAGCTTTGTTTTCCCTGAAGACATCTCCTGCTAAAAACCCTAAAAATAGCTCTTTTTCCATTGGCGTGGTTCCATAGTGTAGCCCTCGCGCCAAGGGGGCAAATCGTCCAAAGAGGGCACGCTAGTTGGTTCTTTATCATAGATTCCCACCCATGCCAACCATAATCAGAGGTGTTTTTTAACAAATAAATGGTGGAAGTTTCATCCTAACAAATTCCTGGACTGCTATCTATCTTGAGTTGGGTGGTTCAGCTACGGATTTTCGTAGAGAGGAAGTGGTTTGCCACCTCTCATGGAAGCTTCCTTGATGATATGGAAAATCCCATGATTATTGGCTATGATCCAACTCCCCTTCCTCCATTTATAAAAGCTTGCCCATTTTCCTTTGCAAGCTAGTTCCAGAGATTCAAAATTCCAAAATTCCCAAAAGCTTCATGCTGCAAGAGCCTTCTTGATTCCTTTAAGGCCAAATACAAGCAAGGAGATTATTGTCCAAGATCCAAAGAGAGAGGCTTGTCCTTATTCCCGACAGGCTTTGCGAGACATGTGTTGGTGACTACCCGCCAAAGGAGAATCCAGCGTTAGAACATTGGTTGTAATCCCCTTTGATTAATTATTAATGAACGACTAGTGGTTATGGTTCCACTCTTGTTATTATTATGATGATGATGAGTTATGTCCTTTCTGACTGACATATAGTTGCATATGCTGGATTTTATGCTTGTGTTTGTGTCATTTCTTATGTGTGCAGGTGTCCATTCATGGAGATTGTGAGGATCATGATCTGCCGGAGCAAAGGAATGGGAGCACCACCTCTCCTACAAACAATACCATTGGAATTCAGGTAGGCCTTCATCACTGGTCTGTTAATTTGCAATTAGGAACTTGCGCTATAGCGTTTGATGATTTTTGCTAGACCCGGTCTGGGCTAGTAGGGATCACCTTTGTCCACAGAGGGGATTTACCTCCTCAACAATTTGGTGAATCCACTGGGGAGCTTGTCTTGCCTTTTTGGTTGTTTCTTGATTTTTTGCTTGCTTAGTCAGCCTTTTGGGCTGGGTTCTTTTGCTGTTTTATTCTTCTTGGTTTACCTGGTTATCGTTGGCCTGGTTTTGGATTGCTTATTTTTCATTTTGGCACAACAAACTTGACTGGCACGCTTTTTTGCGTAACAGTCGCGCCAATTGGTGCTAGTTGTCAATATACCACTCGCGCTAATCCTTAAAAGGCGCTAGTTTCAGCCTGATAGTCGCGCCAGGCCTGGGAACTGCTAAAGTTTGCTTGATTTTAAGCCTTCTGAGCTTGGTCTTTGTTTTGGATACATTTTCTCGACTGCTTGAGTGTATTGGAGTCCTGTTTGACTAGTTTTAAACTTCATCCTTTGGTTGTTTGCCATTTTCTATCGATTCCACGTTTTTAGCCCTAGGGCATCTAGTGGTTTTGTGTGTCGAGCCTTCCTTAGGATTTTTTGGTCTTTTATTGGTCCAATCGACTTTCTGATTGCTCCCTTGTACTTGTTTAGTGGTTGTTAATCATTTCATTACGTTGTTTCAGTGACCTACCTCTTTTCAATTGAATTATGCCTTGTTTCTCTTTGGGCCTAGATTACATGGCTCATTTGTGTCTTTGGGATTTTTCTCGGTTTTGAAGGACTGCTTTGTCAATTTAGGGATCTGATTGTGCTTGCATTGAGTGAAATTTGCTTGTTTTTTCTCTTTTACTATCATTTCTCAAAGTTTGTTTAGTGCATCTTGCCCTTAACATTAAAAAAAAAATCTCTTTTGCTTTTCATTATTTAATGTGAATTAGAGCTTTTCGTTGTTATTAGTGATTAGTGACTTTGAAGAAAAGCCTTTTGATTTCCATTAGCTGCATTAGAGATATCGTTGATTTTTTTATGATCATTTTGTTTGTGTAAAAGCTCTCAACTCTCTTATAGTTAGCGTTCATCGAATAAAATGATATATTGTGGGATATAGCTTGCATTTAGGAGATTTTGAGACATTACATACGGTAAGGCATGAAAACTAAAACATAATCCAAGATCAACTTTAAAATGAACTGAATGAATCTAACAATGCATTGGAACATAACGCACACTGTTTAGAGGTCTAGGCTAGTGACATGCTCCGACGTCATTAAACCTAGTCACTTTTGTTTCCACTCAAGGTTGGGTGATTCCTCCTTCTATGACTCAATAGTGGTATAGTACGAAATTGTGCTCCCACGTATCGTCGAGTATATGGGGAGACCCCACTAGGTTATCATCCTTTATCCATAGGAAGCCGAGTCTACTGCCCTATACCCGTGATACACTGAACACAGCATTCGGGGAGATTGCCTGCACATACGGAAAGTCCTTGGTTGATTTCTCTTTCATTTCTCAAACCAAGGTTTATATTGTAATTCACGGTTATTTGGTACACCCTCTTTGCCTAGTATCCCTGAGCAGTCATTTGATCTTTTCTAACTCCCTAAATTTGAAAGGATCACCAAGCGCTTGTCCTTTCACACCTGTTTCAAATCTGAAAGTGATAGAGTCACATTTTATCCATTTCTTGACTCTTAAAACATGAAACAGTGAAGTTTCTTAATTTCAATGTGGTAAAAATTAAATCACCTGTGATCACACGCCCTATTAGATTCTGCTTGTTGGCCATTTGATTGTGTTTCTTGACTCTTTTTCAGCCCCATGTGCAATTTTTAGTTTTTTATGGCAACTTTTCCAGAGTTCACCAACCTAGGAATCCCCTCTGACGAGAATCCTGGTCATTTACCTCCTTTTGGGAATGTTGGTGCTCCTTACATGGCAACATTGTCCCTTCCTGGGTTAACTGTTGG
This sequence comes from Pinus taeda, assembly GCA_000404065.3. Classification (NCBI taxonomy): domain Eukaryota; kingdom Viridiplantae; phylum Streptophyta; class Pinopsida; order Pinales; family Pinaceae; genus Pinus; species Pinus taeda. Next base: position 85,807 of record APFE031141373.1, read on the forward strand.
GTTGCCTGTTTGGTTGTTCTCAACCTCTGTGGTCTCTAATGTCTCAACTACTAGTCAATCGGTTCCTCCACCCGAACAACATCATGTTGATTCCAAGGTGGACCTCTCCCCTTCTTCGCCGGTTTCTACGTCCTCATCTTCTACTTCGCCTGGTGAAAGTCTGGATTCAAGTAACCAGGTGGCTAAGAAGAAGAAGAAGAAGACGAAGAAGAAGAAGTCTCATAAGCGAGAGGCTAAAAGTGCAGCTACTGCCCCAAGTACAGCTCCGGTCGGAACTCCTTCTGCTCCTCCGCGGACGGTTAAGTTTCCTTGTAAATTGTGCAAGGGAGACCACCTTCTTCGTGATTGTCCTGGCATTCCTAGGATCTTAGAAGTATGGTCTCATGATCCAGCCTTCCCGTCATCATCCTCTGAAGCTCATGGCGATGCTACCTTATCAATTGGCAATGGTAAGAAGAGAGGGAAGATTCGATTCCCCTGTAGGCTATGTGAAGGCAACCATCTCCTTCACCTTTGTCTGCTCATGGATAAAGCTTCCACTGTCTTGGAAAGTCTTAAAACTTCTTCACCCCAACTCCCTGTCGGTTATCAGAGGCTCTCTTCAGACCCTCTCCTTGTCCACAACGAGATTGACTTAGATTCTTCTCTTGTCCATCCTCCTCTTTTTGAACCTGGCTATGCTAAGCCTGTTCCAGACCAACCATTGGTCGGAAAGAGTGTCGACTCGGGTTCACCACCTGTCGATCACTCTGTTTTGGAAGAGAATCGTGCTCATGTTCTTCTCATCTCGTCAGATTCTCCTGAATCCGAAAACGACCCTCCTATCCCAGCTGATCTAGAGAGTCCTTCTTTAGTTCCTTTAGTGCAGGGGGGCAATCATACAATTCCCCCACCAAGTAGTTCAGTCATTTCCTTCAACTAGAGTCACTTGACTGCTTTCCGCCTTCCATCCCATGTGCCTTTCCAGATTATAGTACATGCCTATGATAAGGCAGTACCTGGCACTGTCTTGGATGAGGGTGCATCTATCAGTCTTATGCCTTCCACTACTTGGCAAGCTTTGGGCTCCCCATAGCTTGTGCTGGTCGCACAATATCTGTTAGCATTTGATGGAGGAAGCAGTCAACCATTAGGGATCCTTCTAAAGTTCCCTATTACTTTGGGAGGCAAAACCGTCTATATAGACGTATTGGTTACCCAAGGTGCTTTAGATTTCAGTCTTCGCCTTGGCCGTGACTATGTTTATGCCATGGGGGCCCTTGTCTCTTCACTTTTTTGTGTGGTTTGCTTTCCACACGATGGAAGAATCGTGACTATAGATCAATTATCGTTCTTTAGTCCCCCAGTGCCTCTGCGCAATTCTCATCCCATCCTGGTTTTTATCCACCGGTTGTATCTACCCCACCACAGGTCAACTACGTGGCTACTTATCCTGTGCCTGTATCCAGTGATGTTGCCGTCGTGCATAATGTCCTAGGGGCATTGGGTCCTGACTTCCAAGATGTTATCCTTCCACCAGGAGTGGCACTCTTGGAAGCAACGACTTCCTGTTCATTAGGATGAAGTTCGTTCGGAGCATAGTTTTCTTTCCTATGTCAAGCTCCTTAAAAATAAAACTGGGTCTGGTCAAGCATAGTTCCTGATCTTGTGTCAAGCTCGTTAAAAAATGAAACAAGGGTTATGAGGATAGTTCTTTTACTGTGTCAACCTCATTAAAAAATGAAACAACTCCCTTTTCCAAATCGAGTCTTTTGATTAAGATCTCGTAAAATACAAGTCGAGTCTTTCCAAGATCTCGAAAGTGAACCTTCATTCCATCCACTTTGTTAAATGCAATGAAGCTTGGGGGGCATGTACCTCATTTTGCGTCATTATGCTCGGGGCATGCGAACTTATAGCAAGCATATTTTTTCATTTCAAGCTTGTGTAAACATGAAACAGAATCCAAGCAGAGTTCTCCATGGTTCAAGCTTGTGTAAAAATGAACCCATACCCAATGTACATCTCGTGATTGCTGTCTTTATCCGCTAAATTCTGTTAGATGAGCCTTAGTTGTTTTCATCCCATCGCTACCATCTCTTTGTCCGATCATATGCTTTCACTTACTTATTTTCCTTTCCTGAGGGACTGTAGTTAAGAGTGGTTTTGTTAACCAGCCTCTTGACCATTACATGTTTCGAGCAGTTCCACCATTGCCGGAACCAGTTGCTACCCTTTATACCACTCATTCCCCTAGGATGAGTCACCTTTAAGCTCTTTCCTAACTCGTAAAATATGAAAATATTTCCAAGTATTTTTTCCTTTTTGACTTGTTAAAGAGAATAGAAATGGAGGTCTACTTTTAGCTCTTTTCTGACTGTTTAAAGATGAAAAGATTGCCGAGTTATTCCTCTTGACTCGTTAAACGTAAATAAGAGGTGGTCACCTTTAAGCTCTTTTCTGACTTTGTAAATACGAAAAGATCGTCGGGCCCTTGTCATTTCAAGCTTGTTAACGGTTACGAAACGATGTGATTTCGGTCGCTTTTTTACTTTTTCAGGTCAAAGTCACTAATCATGAAAAGTACTCCTCGATCATAATGGTCGAGCGGTTCTTTCGAGCATTGTTTTATACCTTTTTGGGCTCGAGAGACACAACTTTACGAAAAAGGACACCCCTGGAGTTTACTTTTCTACTGTCTTTTCAAACTCTCTAAACATGAAAAGACGTCGAGTTCTTCCTTTGTCAGACTCGTTAAAACTTGATGACATTGGATTCCGTCGAAATGACGTTTTACAAGCATATGTTATCCCTGTCAAGCTTGTTAATAAAAATAATTGGGGTACTCGCCAGAAATGGTGGGGAAAATGGAAGCAGAATCATTGTTGTGTCAGCAGTATGTCACTCTTGAACATGGCACTTGTCTGCATTCGTGTCTGGGTGGGGACATCTCATCTCGTTTTTCACTTGCCTCCATGGGTTTGGGTGATCCTATTTGACCTCTCATCTACTCTTTGCCTTGTCACCATGACCTCTGACCGATTGATGTCAAATACTTCCAAGTCCACTATCGTGCCACCGATATGTTCAAGAGAAGTTGACCTCTGCAAAATATCAACCTCCCTCTAATAACTCATATAATCCTGATTCACAAAAACATTATCTTCCTTTGTCTCGCGTCGATGATATGGGAAACACTATGGCCCACCTTCAGTCAAGGTCACTTCCTATCGACTTTAGCTCATTATCCAGGAAGCGGATCTAGAGACTCCCTTATGGTGCCTTGGAGCCTGCATGCCTCAATGGCAGGTTCTTCGCATTCGACATGAGGTTTTCATCATTGGCCTCCGATTGAATGATTCTACGGGTGTTCGACACCAGCTCACTGATTCACATGTCGTGGATTGTACCTGTAGTACCTTGAGGGCCATTGCAATTATTGGTGGTACCTCTCGCATTTGTTAACAACTTTCACCATTGGCTGGTAATCAGACGATGTTCTTGCATGTTCGACTTCGACTCCTATATTCACATGCTTGAACTTGTACTTTGTTCGGATCGAGATGGAGCGCAAGACCCTGGATTTTGTCTGTTGAGATCCAGGTTGCGATTTTGTGGATTATTATGATTGTTACATGACTCATTCACTGGATGGCTGTGATCACACCTGAGTTTATTTATCGATCCTCACTGGATGGTTGCGCCCATACCTTGGATCTAGATTATTATGTACTCTGTGATGGATGGTTGCGCCCATACCTTGGATCTAGATTATTATGTACTCTGTGATGGATGGTTGCACCCATACCACATATATCATCTATTTGAGATATCAGTTGTACTTCTCCACGCAGGTTTTCCGGTGGCAGTGTTTTCGGTTGGACATGTTCTCATAAAGCATTTCACCCCTCTCTCTCTCGAGCCTCATGCTTTAGGGGGCATCTGTTACACAACAATTTTTCACCGTCCCTGCTACCCCTCTCCCGTTGATCCGGATTTAAACAGGAACGCAACAAATTACCGAGATAACCATATACACAAAGATGCAGCGGAAATAATACTTCATTTCATTAATGGAAAATACTGAAACATGCTTACAATCAGAAATGGAAATAAGCTAGCTAGGGCGATGGTAGCTTATCTCTGAG
>APFE031141377.1:1737-24322 GCA_000404065.3 Pinus taeda
CCTTTATAGGTTTTCCTGAAGATTTAGATCTCCCTCTAGATTTAGATCTCCCACTTGATGACTTATTTTTGTTTCTGTTCTGGGACCGTCCTCGTACAGACAAGGCATCACCATTTTTGTTGTCCATATTTTTCCGTCTCATCTCCTTTGTCAGCAAGGCTGAGACTATTTCATCAAAATACAAAGCAGTTGCATTGCTACCTATTGCAATAACCAGACTATCCCACGAATCTGGTAGATAACACAACAGACTGATGCACGTATCTTCATCTGAAATTTTAATATCAACAGATGACAATTGACTTACCACAGTGTTAAACGCATTCAGATGCTCTGTCACCGAGTCTCCATCTTTCATCCTCAGGTTATACAGATTTTTCTGCAGGAATAGTTTATTCTCCAGAGACTTAGATTGGTACAAAGTCCCTAACTTGTCCCACAGAGCCTTCATCGTAGCTTTCCCTGATACATTCAGCAATACTGAATCTAAGACACACAATCGTATTGTGCTCTTTGCCTTCCGATCCAGCTTCTTCCATTCTTCATCGGTCACTCCTATAGGTTTAGTACCCGGATCTACCGCGATCCATTGATCTTTATCCACCAACAGATCCGCCATTTTGAGTTTCCACAACTCAAAAATCTGACCATTGAACTTCTCAATCTCTATATTTTCGCTGCTTGCCATCTTCTTTCACCACCAGAATCGATCTCACAGTTCTCCCACTGAACAGGGTCTACCACAGGCCCGAGCGAAACCCCTCAGCAACAAAGGCGTCCCCTTGAAGCCAAAGCAACTCTGATACCAAATGTAGGCTTTATCCCCGTACAAAAATTACTTGCAAAGGACTTCTAAATCATAGGAAAAATAAAAATGTGAGAGCATAAAACACGTATACACAAAGATTTCTCACTGGATCCCAAAACCGGGACTACTAGCTTGATTTTTCATTATGTTCCTTTCAATGTTACAATACATATTTATACATGCCGAAGCATCCAATACCATGGACCGAAAACCATCGCGTCCAAAAAACATGTGCAAAAATCATGCACAAAACCATAGGCGGGTCCGCCCAACCTAACATAGGGTCCAAAACCAAAATTTTTCGGGGCGCTACCTCGGACCCCATAAAGTGGGGTTACGGGTACCCCTAAAACCCCCTACTAACAACGTGGACAGAATATAACACAACCCAACACAATTGAAGGAACAATTGCTCAAAGAAAAACAAAGAATTGATCAACATGCAATTGAGAAGCAACATGAATTATCCCAGGCATTGAGCAAATTGTGATCATTAAATGAACAGTTGAGCAAATAAAAAGAAGAACGGATCGCTCAACTATCACTACAAATAGAAAGATTCAAAGAATATCCCCAAGTGGGAGAATTCAGATTGGAGGCTCTGTAAATTACCAAAGCATTGTCTAATCAGCTGAGCCTATTTTGTCATAATATCTCTCTCGTTCTTCCCCTATGTGAAATTTCATCATCTATGATTGATAAGTCAGTTGATGCGAGACAGAAATTGGAGCAAGTAGATGAAATATTAACATAATTTCTATCTTGGCAAGAAACCAAAGAAGGAAAAGCTACAAATCTACCCCAAATTATGGAATCGCATAAAGAAATCCTATTCCTTGAATGCCAATCTCAACTGATGAAGGTAGAAAGGGTGACATCAAGATGTAGATTGGCAATAAGAAATCTAGTTGAATTGATTAATGATACTCTTTAATTATCAAATTTAATTATAGAGTGTACTCTAGGGAAACTTCCATTGGTGAAAGCATTAGAATAGACATGGAAACAAGAGCTAGAAAGGAGGGAAAGATTGATCGCAGGAATTCAAACTTTAACATGGGAAACCTTTTGGTTCTTCCTTGTTAAACCGCATAGTCAGTGAATAGTGATGAAGTGCCTCACCGATGCAATCGGTCATATGATTTATGAAATTACTGATGCCACATATACTGCCCAGTTACATTTACACATGAGTCATTTTCCAGAACTGCAACCGATGCTCGCCATTTGCCAGTTCAAGTCACAAGATAGTAAGCCAAAATAGTGAACTATTCTGATCGACTACAACATGCCTATTTTAAGAATATTGTCACAATTTTTGTAATTTGATTATACTAGCACATAGCATTTTTATTTCATAGTTTGTTAGTTTAGATAGTATTTATAGACCCTTTCATATTTTTAGACAGGGTCCTCAAATTTTTGTATTAAGACTTGGATCGGAGGTTGCACTACTGTGCTTTCGATATATTTATTTTTATAAAAACTGGACCTAAATTCTGAGTTTTAATGAAGAATACTTTTATGTGATATGCACTATTGCTTCTTGTAAAAGTATTTCCAAGTTGAATGGTGGTATTTGAATGAAATTCATATCGGAGGAGACTCAAATACACATGGTACTACTATCTATGTTTTTGCTTCATGCTTTTATGTGAACTAGCATTTATTCATTTTGCTATTATTGATGTATGTATATGCTTTCCAACAATTATTTGACTTATCACTATTGAATGTTTAAGAGTTGTTATTTTTCATACATATGTGTGTCAATGACATATAAAGGTTAGTGCAACAATGTTTTAATTATTACTTTGTTCAACTACTTGAACAAAGTAATTATTATAGGAATGAATATTTTTGTTTATAAGTAGATTCATCTATATGCCTACTTGTCAATAAGAATCATCAAAAATTGCACTAAGAGAAAGACTTACCAGGATAGATTAGTTATTTAGATTGTTGCATTTTAGAATAAATCATCCATCATTCCCTTTAGATATTAGAAAATCAATTACTTATTCATCCCATTTATAAATCATTGGGAAACTAGTCCCATAATATCCAGTTGGAGTCACCACACCAAATGGAAAAGGAGCTACCTTTAAGGTCTGAACTGGGTGGTTTTCCCCAATGTTGATGCAGTGATTTTCGAGGAATCAACATTTTTGGCACTAGAAGGAGGGCATGAACTGTGAATGGTGTGCAAAACCAAATCTACAATCCATTCTGAGAGTAAATATCCCTCCAACTCACCTCTGACTTCTCCCTTGTGTGATGAAACTTCGATTTTCAAGCAAGAAGTTGAGAAATCAAAAACCATTGCTCAACCCAAAAATATATCAGATAAATTAACTCCAGAATCTCCCAAAGTACAGTCTCTCATCCACAAAATTCAAGGATTCTCAATATCACCATAGAAAACTGTGTTATCTCAAGGCAGTGTAACTTCGCAATTTGTTCCTTCTCACCCCCTCACCAGACTTCAGAGTGAAAAGCTTGGTATTGAACCTACTGAGTTACCTTTGCCTAAAAGGAAACGAGCAAGGAAGACAACTGAAGGTTCTAATAGTGAAACTTTCTCATCATCATCATCCATTTCATCTTCTCCAGCGCAAAGTCAACCATCCACTCCTCCACTCCAGATTGTCATTCAACAAGGTATTGGAACTTCAACATCTTCTTCTCAGCCTTCTCAAACTTCAATATCAGCTCCTTCCCAACCATTTGGAACTTCATCAACGCTATCATCCATCAGTAGCTCAACAATGATACAAAACCCATGGAACAAGCCTGGTGCAGTCATGATGCCTGCACCTTTGCACCCATTTCCAGCTCATCTTGAAAAATGGTTGCCGAAATTTAATCCAGATGCAGACATACAAGCAAATGAACACATAAATAACTTTATGTTGTCAATCAACTTAAAAGGAGTTACCAAATATACTGTGGTTGTCAGAATTTTCTCTTATACCCTATAAGGATCAGTTGGGTCATGGTACTTTTCCTTGCCATCAAGATCCACTAGTAGTTGGAATATTTTGCAAGAACACTTCTTAACTAAATATGGTGATGACAAATATGTAGCAACTTTAATCAATGATCTTTCAAATCTTAGAACAGAGTCTAAAGAGCCTATTAAAGAGTTTACTTCATGATTTAATAAACTCTTAAATAAGATTCTGACTGCCTCTAAACCAATTGAACAAGTTAGAAGTGAATGGTATATAACAACTTTACCTTCAAACATAGCTATCTTTTTAGATAGAGCTACAAAACCTACTCTAGCAGAAAATATGAAAGAGGCACTTGGTGTAGAGAAACGTATCATTGCCTTAGAAAAGAAAGCTACTCTTGAAGATAGAAAATCTAAAAATGTCTCCTTCAAAGATGATTCGAAGAAGAAAATGGCTAAAGATCCATATGATATGGAAGGTCTCCAAAATGTTCTAAATACTATGTCAAATGAAATGATATAAATAAAGAAACAAGTAGCCAAGACTTCAACTAAAAAACCATTTAGAAACTTTAAGAAACCATAATAAAAAACCACTAATGCTATATCCAATGCAAACTCAGACCCCGAGGACGATGAAGAAGAAGATATAGTCTTATAATCTGAAGAAACTGAAGAAGAGGCAACTGTAGAATGTCACGGGATGTGGGACTTCATTTTGCCCAATTCCGATACTGAAAATGAACAAGAAGCTTTCTTAGTAAGTACCAGGAGTAAAGGCACTCCAGAACCTGTTCAAGTAACTCAGAAGAAAAAGAACATGGGTACTACTACTAAAGAAAAAGTTCCTACAAAGAAGTCTACAACGACACCTACTCAAAACTAGCCATCAGCTTCCAATCAACCTTCAATATCTAAAACATTAGTAGTTACAGACTCTATGGATTACAACATTATTGAAGACATGAAGAAAACAAAGGGAAATATCACTATGTTTGAGCTTAGTAAACTCAATCATCAACAAAAATTGTTGCTCAAGGTTAGATGAAGTACCTTCTTCTCCATTTCCGAATGTTGTATTATCTAAAGTTGCTAATGAGATAAACCACCACCTGGTAGAGTAGAAGCTACTGATGTTGTTCTAATCGGATATAGATCAAATTCCCATACTCTTCCTTTTCTTTTGATCTACGAGATTTATAATATAAATCTGCACAATTGCTTGATAGACTCAGCGGCTTCATCAAATATAATGCCAGCTTCAGTTTGTTCTAAACTAAATATTGAACACCAAAAGTTTGTAATCCATATTGTCCAATTGGATAGAACTAAGGTCCAAGTATTAGGAGAAATCAACTCAGCTACCATTAGGTTATTAGCTAATCCAAGAGTGGTTCAGATAATTGATATTTTAATCGCTAATATTCCTAAGTTCTATGGTTTGATTTTAAGTAGAGACTGGTCTGAGAAACTTCATGGTTACATTTCTATTGATTGGTCTCATATGTGGCTGCCCTATAAAGGAAAGACAAATCAAATAAAGATTGATCGAGAGAAGCATATGACTCATACTGTAACAGAGTTTGAGCAAGAAAACTAGCCTATAGCATTCAACAACAACATTCTAGGTAAATACTCATCCAAATGATTCTTTGGTAATTTTACTGCTCAATCATCACCTTTCTCAGTTAATAATTTCACATCTCAAATTGAAAATTTTTCTCAAACAGATACATCAAGGTGTGTTAAAATTGCTAAGGAAACTGTAAATAAAACTGTAGATAAACCTTTATTTTGGTCATTATATTTTGATGGGTCTAAATCTAATGAAGGTGCGTGAGGAGGATATATTTTAGTTAGTCTTGAGGGAGAAACGATCATGCTATCATGTAGGTTAGAATTTGAGTGCTCAAATAATACTGCTAAATATGAAGCCTTGATTCAAGGACTTTATAAAGCAATCAGTCTTAAAGTACAATATTTGAAAGTGTTTGGTGACTCTGAAATTGTTATAAAACAAGTCAGAAATACTATACATTGTCTTTCTAGTCATCTTAAACATTATCAATCTTTGGTACAAGACCTTGTATCTCATTTTCTAGCCTTTAATATTTCTCCCATTCCTAGATCTCAGAATGCAATAGTAGATTTACTAGCTAGTATTACTTCTAAGCTTCTGCCATCTGAAGATTATAGTCCCAATAGGTTCTCAGTTAAATTAATTTTCAGACCATCGATTCCTGATAATGTCACTAACTGGGGAGTATTCAATCATGATGATGACATTTTAAATTTCTTAACTTCTTATAAGTCCTATGATGATCAAATTATTGATGAAAGTGAGCATGATTTTCAAATGAAGGAAAAACTTGAAGAAAACTCAATACCTAAACTAGTCGTCAAATTGGAAGATCTTTATGACATCAAAGATAGGTTTAAACAGGTTACTAATTCAAATATCCAAAGCTCTACTTTGAGATTTAAATTAATAAACTTTGGAACAGAGGACAAGCCACAAAACATCAATTTGGGATTAGGATTTACTTCAGAAGAAAGAATTGCATTTATCATACTATTTCATTAATATAAAAATGTCTTCACTTGGAATTATGATGATTTGAAAATGTATGATACTTCTATCATACAACATACAATTCCAATGATATCTAAAGAAAAACTAGTACAACAGAAATTAAGGAAAATTCATCCTAACCTCAAGAGTCAAATAAAAGTTGAATTAAACAAACTCTTGAAAGCTAAGATAATTTTTCCAGTTAGACATTCAAATTGGGTGTCCAACATGGTGCCGGTAAGGAAGAAAAATGGTGACATTAGAATTTGTATTAATTTTAGAAATCTTAATAAAGTGAGTGAAAAGGATAACTTCCCTCTACCAACAATGGAGAAAACTCTCCATTCAGTAGCTGGTTTTGAATTAATGTCCTTCTTAGATGGGTTTTCAAGGTATAACCAAATTTTGGTGCATCCCAATGACAGACTTATGACTACTTTCAAAACCAAGTGGGGAACTTATGCCTATCAAAAAATGCATTTCAAATTAATCAATGCTGCAGCGATATTCCAAAGAGCAATGGACATAGCATTCAAAGGTCTAATCAATAAATTAGTAGTTGTCTATTTGGATGACATTACTATTTTCTCTAAGAAACGATCAAATCATTTACATGACTTGAAACAAATCTTTGAACGCTGTAAAAGGTATGGCATTTTACTCAATCCTAAGAAGTCCTTTTTTTCTCTTGACCAAGGTAATCTCTTGGGGTTCATTGTTTCAAAAGAGGGTATTTATATTGATCCAGATAGAATCGAAGATATTTCTAATATTCCATTTCTACATAATAAAAAAACAATGCAATCATTTTTAGGTCAAATTAATTTTGTAAAAAGATCTACTCCAGATTTTTCACAGATTGTTTTACCATTACAAACCATGATCAAGAAAAACTCAGTGTTTAAATGGAGACATATAGAAAAGGAAGCCTTTTATTCAATCAAGCAAGAATTTATAAATTTTCTTGCATTAAACACCCCTGATTTTTCAAATCATTTCATTTTATATACTCTTGCATCTGATTCATCTTACATAGTAGTGCTAACACAAATCAATGATCAAAACTTGGAATCACCAATTTCATTTTATAGTTCAAACCTTCAAGGTGCCGAACTTAATTACTCCGAAGTTGAAAAGTAAGCCTTTGTTGTATACAAAGCCATTAAACATTTTAGGCCTTCTCTCTTAAAATATCACACAAAAGTTATAATCCCTTTTTCAGCAGTAAGACAGTTACTAGTTTAAAGAATTGGGAGAAAAAAGGGAAAATTGGGTCATGACATTAAGAGAGTATGATTTGGACATTAGACCAGCAAATATTGTCAAAGGCCAAGGTTTTTTTAGGTTGTTAGCAAGAGATTCTAATATTTAGGAACATGAAGGTACAAACAATATTGAAGAAATCAATGAGAAAAGTACCATTAATCCTGAATCCCAATATGCAGATTTGATATTCTATTTGAAAAATGAATATACTCCTAATATTTCCTATAAAAATAAACATGCTATAAGACTAAAGGCAAAAAACGTTATGATTGTTGAAGATGTGTTGTTTAGATGAAATTATGATTCAATTTTGTTAAGATGCTTAGAAAACCCCGAAGTGCAAAAGGTCTTGTAGGAACTACATGATGAACTGGCAGGAGGACATTTTGGAACTGATACAATAGCTCACGAAATTATTCATGTTGGGCATTACTAGCCCACCTAATTTAAATATACTCATGAATATCTAAGGAAATGCCGAACATGTCAAACTACCAGTGGAAGACAAAGGAAATCCGCTTTTCCTTTGCAACCAGTCAACATTGAACAACCCTTTAAACAATGGGGATTGGATATCATTGGAGAAATTATTCCACATTCATCTAAACAGCGTAGGTATATCCTTACAGCTACATATTACTTTACTAAGTGGGTGGAAGCAATTCTGTTGAAGACATCAAACTCTGAGGCAATCATTGAATTCATAGATCAGTTCATCATTACCAGGTTTGGTGTCCCAAATGCTCTTATTTTTGAAATGAATCTTATTTCTTTGGTAATTCCATACTTGAATTTGCTATCAAAAAAGGATTCAAATTGAAATATTCTGCAAACTACTACCCTCAGGGTAATGGTTTAGCAGAATCCACCAATAAAAATCTTATCAAAATTATTAAGAGTTCTATTGATCAGAATCATAAGGATTGGCATAAGTCTTTGATATTTTCACTATGGGCAGACTGTATAACACAGAAGCCTCAATAGGCACTTCTCCATTTAATCTAGTGTATGGAAAGGAGGTCGTCATACAAGCAAACTTAGTACTTCCATCACTTGCCTTAGTGCAGTTTATTGAAGAGAATCCTTCATCTTCTATTCAATTGAGACATGATCAGATCTTGAAACTAGAGGAAGAAAGGGAGAAAGCCCGAATTACACATGCAAAGCATCAAAAAATTATCAAGTCTTCTTTTGATACAACTTCAACTAGCTCAAAACATTTACTATTTGGTGATCTTGTTTTGAAATGGAACAAAGCCCATGAGGATAAAGGAAAACACACTAAATTTTAGAAAATGTGGCTCGGACCATTCCAAATCAGCGAGAAGATAGGCCCATCAACATTCATATTAGAAGATCTATCAGGAAGGAGAGATTCTCTTCCTATGAATGGGCTTATTTTGAAAACATTCTTCAATTGAGGAGGTAACCCCTTCTCACTTTATAAATATTCAATTTTCAGTTATATTTGTGTGAATAATTATTTTCTTTTCTTTTCTTAGGAAATAAAGTTGTGAATAGCCTTCTATTGGTCTTTACTATTTTTAAAAGGTTACTTAAAAGAAAATAGTCATAATATTTACTTTTGATAGATGGAAGCCTTGAAGGAAAAGAAAAAGGTCTAGGAAATTAGGTATAATTAAACTCTGAAAACACTTTTTATTTTTGTAAAATCTTCTCATGACTTGAAAATACTGTAAACCATTCTAAGTTTTAAAACTCTTAAAAAGGTTATCAATAGAAAGAAAATATTGGTCCAATCTTAGCATCTTCAACTCCCAAAACTATCATCCATGTTCTCTTAGGGAGAAAATTATTCATCCCATCCATCAAGTTTATAATTTTTCAGAGTGTAATTCTAAAATATATTGGATATAAAAGATAAGAGGTCTTATCACAGGCTTGCTTACCATGAACATAGGGGACTAGTTCAACTGAAATTACCAACATTGCATACCAAAACATGGTAATGGCTTATAATTATAAGACAAGGGGTCTCATCACGAGCCACCTTATTCAGTTAAATTACAACCAGTGAATGACATTGTCAATAGCTGGCCACCAAACTAGGACAATGGCTTTTTATCTTATAAAATAAAGAAATAAGGAAAACAGAGAATGCAATACAAAAAAATGTGGAAACATATCTTTTGGATTCATTCTTTTAAATTATACTCTGAAATGGATGGGAAAATGAATGATCAAATGGTTAAAAGGTAACCCTACCGAGACTATAAACGTTTGCTGGCAGCAGTAGTTGTACCTATGACAAAAGGAGTCATCTTACAAGCTAAGTTGAGGAAGTATCTTGTTTTATTATTATCAACCAATTAAGGTTTACTTAAACTTAAAATGTCTTTAATTTTGAGATGAGAAGGAAATAGAAAAATAGTTCTCATTATATTTAGAATTTATGATTACCTAGTTATATTAGATTTTCTCTATCCACTAAGGTTTTTAGATTAAGAAAGTTAAAATATTATATTATTTTCTCAGAGATAACTGTTTCTTCCAGTAAATCGCCAATTGTTGTGCTGTACAACAACCCCCCATTTTCTCTGGAATTTTTAATATGAAATGGGTCCCTTTTTTAATTAACTTGGTTAGATTTGTGAGTTGATGAATAAAACTAGTATTGACCTTATTTACAAGAAAAATCTTTATTAAAAGGCTCGAAGTAAATAAATAATTTTATAAAGACTTTTGATAAAAAACAACGTGTTCCTTTAAAAAACATTATAAATAATTTTACATTGTGATAAAGCGATCGGAGATCATATATCGCAATAACAAAGGAACATTCACAAAAATGCCTCATCCAATCCTCCGATCCAATAAAGAAATCGTAATCGGCAATCGGAGAAATCATATGCCAAAGGGACATACGTAAAGACCTCATCCAATCTTCTGATGCGATAAAGGAAATCACAATTGGCAATCAACATAATCAAATGAAAAAGGGAGAAAAACACAAGCCAAGCCTCGATTACGATCAATCAATTGTGCGCGCATCTCAATAGGAAAAAGCATATGCTAAAACGATTTGCATGCAAATACTTTGCCCCATTATAATATTACTTGTCGGAAATTGGAGATATTTGTTGCAAGTGCTAAAGCCTTTCCCTTTGACACTCCCAATTGCGAATTATGATTTACAATCGAGGAAATCCAAAGATACATTTGAAATAATCATTCGGTATACAATCGACGAGATATGAATTTATGGTATTATTTACCATGATTGGTAGTTCGAACGACTATTTAATATTACAATTAAGGATAAATCTTTTAAAATATTTTATCCGTGGTAATTCTTAACTGCATTCCATTTATCATATGTCAATTGCCGCAACTCTGTTTGTTTTCAAATTCGCTTTCAACGACAATTTCTCTGTATTACGGTTTGCAATTGTCTGTGTAGAGTCTCTCCAAACCCATAAATCCAGAAAAAATGGGGAAGAAATCAAAGAAGCCCACAACAATTCTTGCAACCAAAGAACCAGGACTGAGAAAGAAAGGATTAATATCAGATACAACATGTCTTGGTCTAGGAAATACCAGTTAGGGAAGCATTTATAATCTGATAGAAGTAGAGGAGCTCGAAGAATTAGAAGAAGAAGCCATTGCTGATTCAACCAAGAAGTTAGAGGGAACACTAAAAGAATTGGCTTGTTCTTATCTTCACAGGATGGCAGTGCGGGCCAAGATTCTGCCATACACTGATGTAGTAAGATGGGTGGTTCAGAAAATCCCAACTACGAATAGAACATTTTCCAAAGCTGATGGGAGGATATTTGGCTCATTCAAGCCTGAAGATCTTAGGAAAATGTACCATCTGCCGCCACCAGAGAAGCGATACAACTAGGCATTCCTAGAAGCATTTGCAAAGGAAAATGATTTGGAGTCAAACCCAATTAGGCAATGGAGGCATTTCCTCGAGAAACACAAGCACGAGTCATCGGGTAAGTACTCTGTCGACTCATGAGCTTCTCCTTATTGTTATGCTGGAGCGATGATGTGTAGACTATGGGGACTACATGATTCTACCAAATTCACTATAGAGATGGTCCCCTTAATGGAAGTTGCAATCAGTGGTTATGTTATGGATTGGGAAAATATTTTGTCTGATAGACTAGCCACTGAGATATTAGAATACAGAAGAAATTCATTTACAAATTTTAGGATCATTCCCCCTTTCTATCACAGTGCATATATTCTGGATATTATTTTTTTTTAATTCTGAATACCCATTACTCGGATGGAAATGGACTCCCCAAGATCTGAATCCGATTCATATTTACCACGAGCAGTTATGGAAGGCACACTATAAAAATCACGTGTACAGAATTTGCAATGGTTTTGTTTTACCTGTATATTATTCTATTTTTAATAAGCTGGCCCTAAGGATATCATAGGAAGTGGTAGTTGACCTGACAACAGTAGGTAGTTGGTTCAGTGAGGAGAAATTCACCTATGTGAGGCTTTTTGGCAGTCTCATTAAAACACACATTCTCCCCATATATTTTCCCGATAAATTGTTAGCACGAGAATTAGCTTATCAGATAACAATCGAAGGGACATCAAGAACCCTTAGGGAGTCCAAGAAACAGATGTGGCCTATATTCCCCCTATGATGTTGCATTTTCACCTTACATGACTAAAAGCATCTAGAGAAAGAGGCAGAGAAGATTCAAATGTTGAATCTTGCCACAATTCCGAACATGGAATATGATCCAAGCAAGGTTGCCCATAATGTCACCTCTCAAGCTAAACTTGCCAAATTCAATCATGAAGCAGATGACTTCGATGATTTATTTGCTTCAACCGAAACATTATTTCAGGTTAAAGGATTGGCTAAAATCAGGTATGAAGAAGAAGGGCTAGAAACATTCAATAGGCTCAAAGACTAGAGATTGTGAACTCTACCTTTGGACCTATTAGCTACAACCCCTAGAGTTCAACCACCAAGTCAAACTGAACAGAAAGTTGCCGAAAAGACTCCTGTAGTCGAAAAGATCCCTGAAAAAAAAATTGTCAGAACAGGAGCAAGAACAAGGAAAAAACAGTGAACACATTGATTCAAACATTTATATTGATCCTAAACTACTAAAAGAATGACAACAATTTGATTCTATCATCAGTAATACTGAGAGCCTACAAGAATTTGGCACACCTGAGATGCCAACTGGTCAGAAGTTAGCAATCAATATAGTTCTGACTGAAGGAACTAGCAACCCACCCATGACTCAAAAGGATGTAAAGGTAATCCCCGAGAATCCATCCCATGAAATTGTTCTACATGTAGAAGAAATACCACCCTTGGATGTCTTCTATAGCCCTAAGCATATCGCTATAATCAAGAGACAAAGGAAAAGAGAGAAAACTTGATCAATCTTCTCTTTTGCCTTCACAAGTGGAGATAACAAATGTGGTATGGAGAGAAGAAGTTAATCCTTTTGAACATCTCACTAAACTGTCTCAGTATGTTGGAGCATACACAATGGCTACAATTGACAAAGCATTGGAGGTAAGTAAATTACTCAAGGAAAAGGACCAAGCAGTCATTTTGTTGGAAACACAGGTACAAGAGAAGCAGCAGAGGATAGAGTAGTTGGAATAGCAGTTAGTAGCCCAGAAGCAGTCAAATGACCATTTGAAGGAACAATTTCTCAAAGAAAAACAAAGAATTGATCAACATGCAATTGGGAAGCAACATGAATTATCCCAGGCATTGAGCAAATTGTGATCATTAAATGAACAGTTGAGCAAATCAAAAGAAGAACAAATCACTCAACTATCACTACAAATAGAAAGATTCAAAGAATATCTCCAAGTGGAAGAATTTAGATCAGAGGCTCTGCAAATTACCAAAGCATTGTCTAATCATTTGAGCTTATTATGTCATAATATCTCTCTCATTCTTCCCCTATGTGAAATTTCATCATCTATGATTGATACATCAGTTGATGTGAGACAGAAATTGGAGCAAGAAGATGAAAGATTAACAGAATTTCTATCTTGGCAAGAAACCAAAGAAGGAAAAGCTGCAAATCTACCCCAAATTCTGGAATCGCATAAAGAAATCCTATTCCTTGAATGGCAATCTCAACTGATGAAGGAAGAAAGGGCGACATCAAGATGTAGATTGGAAACAAGTAATCTAGTTGAATTGATTAATGATACTCTTTATTTATCAAATTTAATTTCACAGTGTACTCTAGGGAAACTTCCATTGGTGAAAGGATTAGAATAGATATGGAAACAAGAGTTGGAAAAGAGGGAAAGATTGAGCGCAGGAATTCAAAATTTAACATGGGAAATCTTTTGGTTCTTCCTTGTTAAACCTCATAGTGAGCAAATAGCAATGAAGTGCCTCGGTGATGCAATCGGTGACATGATTCCCAAAATTACTAATGCCACATATACTGCCTGGTTACATTCGCGCATGAGTCATCTGCCAGAACTGCAACTGATGCTCGCCATTTGCCAGCTCAAGTCACAAGATAGTCAGCCAAAACAGTGAAGCATTCTTATCGACTACAGCATGCTTATTTTAAGAAGATTGTCACAATTTTTGTAATTTGATTATACTAGGACATAGCATTTTTAGTTTAGATAGTATTTATAGAACCTTTCATGTTTTTAGAAAGAGTCCTCAAATTTTTGTATTAAGAATTGGATCGGAAGTTGCACTATTGTGCTTCCGATATATTTATTTTTATAAAAACTGGACTTAAATTCTGAGTTTTAATGAAAAATACTTTTATGTGATATGCACTATTGCTTCTTGTAAAAGTATTTCCAAGTTGAAAGGCAGGATCTGACTGCGATTAATATCGGAGGAGATTCAAATACATATGGTACTACTATCTATGTTTTTTCTTCATGCTTTTATGTGAACCAACATTTATTCATTTTGCTATTACTGATGTATGTATATGCTTTCACAGAAATTCTTTGACTTATCACTATTGAATGTTTAAGAGTTGTTATTTTTCATACATATGTGTGTCAATGATATATAAAAGTTAGTGCAATAATGTTTTAATTATTACTTTGTTCAACTACTTGAAAAAGGTAATTATCATATGAATGAATATTTTTGTTTATAAGTAGAGTCATCTATATGCATATTTGTCAATAAGAATCATAAAAAATTGCACTAAGAGAAAGACTTCTCGGGATAGATTAGTTATTTAGATTGTTGCATTTTAGAATAAATCATCCACCATTCCCAATAGATATTAGAAAATCAATTACTTATCCATCCCATTTATAAATAATTGGGAAACTGGTCCCATCATATCCAGTCAGAGCCACCACACCAAATGGAAAAGGAGTTTCCTTTAAGGTCCAGATCAGGTGGTTTTCCCCTATGTTGATGTAGCGATTTTTGAGGCATCAACAATAGGATACTATAGAAATTTATTTAAAGGTTATGCCAAGATTACCGTGCCGATGGATAAGTTTCTAAAGAAGGATGCTACATTATGTTGGAATGAAGAATGTCACTGAAGCTTAGATGTGTTAAAACAAAAGATGGTCACTGCACTGATCCTTGTCTTTCCGGATTGGAAGAAGGAATTTCATGTGCATGTGGATGCGTCATGTATTGTGCTTGGGGCAATACTAACACAGGGCAGTTAGGGAAAGCTCGATCACCCTATAACATTTGTGAGTAAGAATTTGTCTAAAGCTTAGAAGAATTATTGAACCATAGAGCATGAAAGTTTGGCTATGGTGTACGTGCTCCGGAAGTTCAGACACTAATTGTTAGGTGGACACTTTAAGATGTATACAAAACATTATGCATTGAAGTACTTGGTTAACAAGCCTGTGTTTGGGTGGAATATATGCAGATGGTTGTTGCTATTTTAGGAATATGATTTCGTAGTTATTGTGAAGCCAACACGATTGAATGCCGAATGGATCATCTATCATGCATTGAAACAGGAGAGGAGCCCACTAATTTGGAGGAAGGACTACCTGACATGTAGCTCTTTGTAGTGCATGTCATGGACAATCACTTTGTAGATATCATACACTTCCTAACAATGGGGATGGCTCTGGAGGGGTATACTAGTCAACAAAAGGAGTTGGTGGTGGACATGGTAGAATTTTCTATCATTGTAGTGCACTTATATAAAATGGGGTCAGGTGAAATATTGCAACATTATGTGCCTAAGTTTGAATGAAGTAGCATCCTCGTTGAAGCTCATGGAGGATCCATGGGAGGACATTATGTAGGAAAAGAAAAAATGCTGAAGATTTTATGTGCTAGGTTGTGTTGGCCGATGCTGCATAAGGATTCCAAGGCTTATTGTAAGGCATGTGATGCATGTTAGAGGACAGGTAGGCCATCGAGGAGGGATGAGCTACCTATGAATCCGTAGCTATCATTACGACCATTTGAGAAGTGGGCAATTGATTTTGTAGGACCAATTCAACCTCCAGGAAAGAAGACAGCTGTGTGGTACATCATCACCATGACTGAGTATTTAACTAGATGGGCGGAGCTGTAGCCTGTGAAGGAATGTACCAAGGAAACACCAAAAATTTCATCTTTGAGTATGTACTGACTGGGTTTGGTTAGCCGAATATTTCTATGAGCGATGTTGGTACACATTTCCATAATGAGATGATTAATGTGGTGATGGAGGAATTCCAAGTATATCACCAAAATATTACACCCTATAACCCGTAGGCTAATAGGATGGTTGAAGCATTTAATAAGATATTTGAGAATGCAAAGACAAAGGTTTGCAATGCACAAAGAAATGACTAGGATGTGCACATACCCACGGTGCTATGGACTTATAGGATGACTTACAAAAAGTTGACTGGAAAAACACCTTTCAGGATGGTTTATGGCATAGAAGTTGTGATGTCGATGGAGTACATTGTACCTAGTCTATGCATAGCAGCATTTATATTAATGGTGGATCACAAAGCCCTGGAAGAAAGGCTCGCAGAGCTGAGAGAGCTGGAAGAGGATAAAATTTTGGCTAGATTCCGTCAGCAAGTTCAAAAGGAGCGTGAAAAGGCATAGTACAATTGGCACATCAAACTGTGTACCTTCAAGGCAAATGATTTAGTGTATTATATGATAGCAAGTTTGATAAATTTCCAAGAAAATTTCAGATGCATTAGCTAGGGCCCTATGTCATCCAGGAGATTACCGATGGTGGAGCAATTTAGCTGGTGAAGTTGAATGGAGAGCCATTTCCATGGAAGGTAAATGGCAACCAATTGAAACCATACACAGGGGATCCAGCGAGGTGACTATATGATTGAATCATAGTCTTAACACTCTGGTAGTTGAAAGGAGGCATAGGACTATAAACTACATGGTCCAGGTTGTAGAGCTCTGTGATTGGGGGACTACACAGAAAGGAGGAATGTCACAATATCAGTAGAAGCACGAAGGGAGCTACGCTATTGAAGGAGAGACAACACAGGGTAGTTAGAAAGTGACCATTGTGGTAGTTGTTCATGAGTTGACAGTGAAAAAATGACTAAGTGGAATGAGGGCGTGGAATTTAAGTCAAAATTTAAGAGCGATATATTTTAAAATTTGATGCCAATCTAGCATTTATGAGCAAATTTTGGGGGGAGAAATCGGATTCAAATTTGAATATTCCTATACAGATGGTCGCCCAACGAAAAACACTTTTCATCCTGAGAATTGAGGTGTTAAGCTATCAGGCACACATGAACCTTGAGAATTTCAAGGATTTGGTGGCTAGTTCAGTATTTGACAAGTTGCGTAAAGCAACCCAGGAGATTCTTACTATCCTCATGTTGGCACCTGTGGAAACTGTAAGTGTTGGAGGTTCAATGGCCTGTGATGGAGTTTTCCATGAGGTTGCAAGTGTAGAGGTTCCCGCAAAAGTGCCAAAATCACTAAGGTTTCCCAAGTCGAGATCTATGTTGACCAAAGAGGGTCCTAAGACAAAGAAGAACAAGCAGAAAGCAGCATAGTTGGTGCGCGAGTCGTTGAGGATGCACGAGAAGACAGAGAAGCTTACCGCATAGGAGAAGGGTAAGGTAGTAGACCTAGAATCCGAAGAGGGTGTGGAAGACATTGGTATGGGTACAGAGGATATCAGTATTGAGGGGGTAGACCCTATTTCCAAGTTACCAAAATAAGTTCCTCTTTGCTGAGGCAAGGTGAAGGTCCTAAAGGACCCAGATGAGGGAAAATTTTTACTTAACACACCGTTGTTGCCAGACAAGATCACATTTGAAGGTCTGCGCTTGTCACGCATGCCACACCTAAAGTTAGAGGATTGGGACTTGGCAGATATTGAGTAGTTCCCCTACTTGGTGACTGATACATTTATGACCCGTGTCTTCTATAAAGATTATGGTGTGACCGCACTAGAGCTGAGGCAATGGATTAAAGGGGTGGACAAGGCAGGATTGTTGAACTTGCTATGGGTGCTGCATTACAACCACACGTCCATACTTTGATAGTGATCAGACAAATGTTATGCTTGGTGCACGATGGGTGCCTATGGTTAGGAGAACTGATACCGATAATCGATATGGTGATCCATATGATCAAATTGCTACCGCACTTAGGGCTGAAACCAAAGAATTTGGTGGAAAGACGGGCGAGTGCTACCTCACCGAGAGAATGAAGGACAAGTTTAAGCTTGCCAAGAAGCTATGTGGCTACTCAATTTCCAGCATAACTGGCCTTGCAGTTAAGGTAGCCACCTAGATCTGAGTTGGGAAAATAATGAGGATGTTTTGTGTAGATGAAGTTCCAACACCAGTTGTGCCATTAACGACCTAGTGCGTGAAGGGTGTACAATTCAATTGGGCATGCTACCTCTGTAGCAAGTTCCTTGCAAACTACAGAGAAGCACAAGAACATAGTAAGACCTTCCATTATGGATGGATTCTGCTAGCAATCATACTAGTCGCGTGGGAATTACTGGAGGAAAATGAGTTTCCTCCGATCGCATCAGATTTGCTAGAAGCAGTGAAGTTCGCTTCACTCTTGGCCAAAAATGACCTTGAAAAGGTCAAGGGAAGTAAGATCTTTAGGGTATTGATGGAATCAAGCATCCGTGCCACAATAAACTCCAAGCCATGGCTATCACCAACTATCTTTGAGCAGTTGGCAGGATATGTGGGGTTCGAGGTGAACTTCCACTGTGTCTCTATGTAGGCATAAAAGGACCTTGAGTAGAAGTGGTATGATCTCCCATAGCTTGCGACAAATGATGCAATCATAGCCGACCTTGCATGTTGGCCAACAGAGTGGCGCATGGCCTCAGATTTGTTAGTGGAGTCTAGTAAGTCGAAAGGAAAGTAGCAAAAGGAAGAGGCCCAATTGAAGATGTAGCAAATGGCCCAACGGAGGAAAAAGGAGGCTGAGGAAAAAGCCAGAGTAGAGCACGTTTCTAAGGACCAGGAAAAAGAGAAGGAGGATGAGGAATAGCGTGATTTTGATAGAAATTAGAAGTTTCCTTCACCACAGATGGAGGAAGAAGAGAAGCAATCTGGACAGGGTGGTGCCAACCTGGAGACTACTCCTTTCTGGGTTAAATGCACTAGTGAGTAGGAAAAAGAAGGGCTGCGGAAGAATTCCAAGGCCAGTAAATCATCACTCGACCCGATCACTTTGATGGAAGGTTATTTGAATGACATCGGGGGCATAACAAGGGATGCGACAATAGAACTGCATCAACAATTTGAGTAGCAGAATAAACAAGCCTTGGTCACCATTCAGATGGGTCTGCGCAAGCTGCAGATCCAGGCTACTCAAGTGTAGATGGTGTATGGCAGGGTAGTGTAGCGTTGACTAGTTTGGTGCCTAAACATCAGATGCAGCAGAGATGGTTCGCTTTGTGGATCCCTGGGCTATCTCACTACCGGATGGAGCTTTGACTTCAGAAGTGGACGTTGACAGGGCCACCATCAGCACTCTCAATAAGGTTGCGTTAAACTTGGCCACACTTCCAAGTGAAACCCTTCACACTCTGCACGATGGTGTGATCACAAAACTATGGCCCCAAGAGCAGTGTGCACGGAATGTGATTAGAAAACAGAAAGTTAAGAATGCCCAGATGTTTGTAGACAAGACTTTCTCCATTTTTATCTTTAAGAAGATTCATGAGAATAATGACTACACCACAATCATGGTAGTTGCAACATGCAGAACCATTCTAGAGCTGCATATCCCAGAGGATGCGTCGGTCGATGGCAAAACTTAGAAGCTCGCTGCAAGTGTGCGCCATGCCAGGTTAGAGCTGGATAAGGTTCAGTTTGAGTTGAACCTTAAAATTATGAAGCTTGAGTTGAAGGCCTAGCCTTCAACTCCACTAGAGGTCAAAGAGCAATGCGAGGCCACTATCAAGGGTGCAGTGGAAATGGTAGATGTTGTAGTGAACGATTGCACTATGCTCTTCGAGTAGTCGCTTGAAGTAGTTACCAGCCTACATGAATATCACAACCTATAGGGATTATAACATGAGGTGAGGGAACTATAGTAGAGGTACTAAGAGGTTAGAGGAATGTCGTGCACTGCCATCATCACATAGTAGTTGGAAAAGCTGTAGGAAGTAAAGACACTTAAGGAATAGGTGGATGAAACACAACGCAGGGAGGTAATACTGAAGGTCAGATTGGGTCCTTAGCTAAATGAAGCCTATGTGCTCATGACCACCATTGAAGGAAAGTTGGCAAACCTGCAGGCAACACAGCAGCAAATCACTACAGAGAGTGCAAGACCAGCAATGGAGTAGTCGGTGGAATAGGTTAAGTAGGTGGTGACGCAATATGTTGCCAAAGTTATAGTGGTTCAAGTGGAGATGGGAGGTCTTCACGATAAGATATCCGTGCCAGCAGAGTGACTCGGGGGTGATTCACCATATTTTTGTTGGGGGTCTATTGGGAACGGGACCCCTAGGGTCAATTTTGGGGTTAAAAGCCTATGTTTTGGGGCAAAAAGCCTAAGTTTTGTATAAAAAGTGTAAAGTCTATGCATTTTGTGGCTGTGGAGCATGAAGATATAAAGAGTCAACAAGGGCTTCTATCCTTCTTTTATGTAACTTGTGTCAGATTTTAGAGATCCACCCATGGTCCACAGACCATGGTATTGTATAAAAAGGGAAGTCTTAGAAGAGTCTAACGTAGTTCAGTTGATTCTTAGTATGTTTTGAGTCATTGATGAATGTAATGGGTCTATGAGAGCTAAGAGGAAAGAGTATTATCATAGGAGAGAGGTTCTGCAACTGTGTGCATAAAGGCCTATGGTAGAAGTTTGCAACTAAGTGTGCGGACCCCTGCAGCTGTGTGCGTCGGGCGGTTAGAGTCTATAAGGAAGATCTGAAGCATAAATAAAGAGAATTATTCTAGAATTATCTGTGTATGATCTATTTTACTTATATTATAATTGCATATGATTATGTTATGATGAATATTGGGTTTATGTTTTAATGTTGTATTAATGCGCGAATCCATATGTTGTTCTTTTTCATATGAATGTAAGTAAGAATATCTATTTATGTGAAGATCATCTTAATGCATGTTGAATTTAGTCAATACTTAAGCTAATCTGGGTAAAAGTAGAAGTAAGGATAATTACAGAGGCACAGAAGTGTCTGATCCGCCTATTTGGGGTATGCAAACGATGATTGTATACCTTCATGGAGGTCTATAGGATGACTAAGAGGAGTATCACGATAAGCCCTAAAAGGCTTATTGTCCTGTGCGGAGGAAGGTTTAGGGTATAAAACAACATCACTATGTTAGGCCCCTATACTACTAGTTTAACCCATTATTGTTATTAGTACAACCCACTTATTATATTGATGTGCCCATGTAGTGCCCATATTGTTACTATTGTGCCCCATAGAAGCCCACTATTGTTATTATTGTGCCCTTAAATTATTATGTAGGCTCTGATTATGTTATGACCCCTTAGACTCCTACATATAGAGAGGAGGTCTTTTCATTTGAATCATCCAAGAATTGTTCATTTATGTAATGTAAAGGAGGTTTCCCCCTCGAAGAGGCTGAATTCTAAGGCGTTGATCTATCTTTTCTATCTTTTCTTGTGCTGGTTCATAACATTTGGTATGAGAGCTTTGGATTTTAGGGTTTTGCTGCTCCAAATAGGTCATCGTGGAATTTTCGTTATAACTTTTTTCTGCGATGTTTCATAATTCAAAAGAAAAACTCATTTGAGAAGATATCATGCTGCATCTCGAGTCTGAATTTCAGAGGTTTTTGCACTATATTTTCGGAGATATGATCTAAGGAAGTTGGTCCTTTTGCAAAATCCTGAATTACATTCAAAACAGGTGACCAGGGAAAAATCATCATAACTTTCTCTTTGAGTGTCAGATTGAAATTTCATAAGAAGGTACAGAAAGAGGACGGACTGTAGTTTCTTGTATATATCTTTCAAAGCCAAAGGTCAAAACAAGGACACATGGCATGTCGTACAAGTTCGCTCTACTGAATTAGTCTATAATCAGGTCACTGTGGGAGATTTGGTGTAACTCTTCATTGGAGAATCCAATTGGGTTCAGACTGGTGGAATTGGAAAGAGGACATAGAGGAATACTACAGGTCGTATTTTCAGAACTTAAAGATCTAAACGTACAGAGTTACAGCCATTTCAAGATTGGGCTCCTAAAATCAAGAAAAAGCAAGATGAGAAAGTTTGATGGGAAGGATTTGGTAAATTGGATACGTCAGATGGAGCAATATTTTGATCTACATGGTGTACCATTGTTACAAAAGGTATGTATTACATCTTCATATTTAGAACCGGATCAATTTTTATGGTATAAAGGGCTTTGTTATCGTAAACAAATTGTTACGTGGTCAATTTTCACGGAGGAATTGATAACACATTATGAGGACACAAAGAGAAACACCTTTTTTAGAGCAACACCACAACAATTGGAAAGAGTAAAAGGGCTTTGTTACATAGTGGAAAGTAAAATTATGGCAACAAGGA